>CM061131.1:51307526-51325517 GCA_030789695.1 Scilla litardierei | reverse complement strand
AGAACAGTAATCTTTCTTTGGGCCGATTAAGCATTCTTGCAAAAATCATGGGCACATTAAATTCTTTTTATATTTATGAAATGAAATAATGCAAAACAACAGAGCCCACTTTGGCGAGATGATGATTACACGAATTCATTTTAAAGATATATACCTTTGAAAAATTTGAATCTATGTCGCTATTTAATACATGAATTTACACTTTAAGTAGAGATATTCAAGTCCACTTTTATTCAAAATCAAATTTAAGACAACCAAAATTTTCATACAAAAGTATGTATTGAACTTGTTATATTTCGAAATTAAAACTAATCTTCACAAGAAAATCCACTTTGGTAAGTTGATGATCCATTCAATCTACATTCGAAATATATAATTAATTGTGCCAAAAAATTGAATTTGAAGCTAAACTGAATTTAACACAAAATGATTACACTAAGTGGAAATATATATAAGAACCTTTTATTCCACCTTTCAAATCATTTATATTGAGTTAAATAAAATTCATAACTTCAACACAAATTTTCTTCTTAAAATTGGTATATGAACATACATAGAAATACACACACACACACACACACACACACACCCTATCCCATTTTATATACAAACTTTAAATTGTGTTAAATTGCCTTAAGGCCATTTACTTGATGGTTAGTGCACAAAATTCCTTAAGGCCTTTTAAACTTATCCTTGAGAAGAAATATATGTTAAAGCCTTTTATTTGCTCCCGAAGAAAATACTTGAATTTTGTGTTTTAATTTAAATCTAAATTTAGGCAAACTGAATTTTCATACCAAGGTATGAAGTCAACTTGTTATATACCGATATATATAAATTTTTGGTTTAATGCCTTAAACTTAGAATTTAAATTTATTTTAGCACAATTAACACAAAATTTATCTTTGAGGAGAAATATACATGAAAGCTTCTTATTTCCTCCTTCAATCCAATTAAATTCAATATTGGGCAACTAATCGTACAACATATGTATTTAACCGTTATCTTCTGAAATAATAATAATTTAACTATAGAGCCCACTTTGGTGGGATCCCGTAATAATTAAAATTATTTTGAAACATATAATCTAATGTGCCCAAAAAATTGAATTTAAGATGAAAATAAACTTTAAATGTAAATATATGTGAAAACTTTTTATTTACTCATTCGATCCATTTAAAAAACAATCAGGCAACTGAAAATACAACACATGTATTTAACCGTTTACATTTCAAAATAATAATAATTTAATTGTAGAGCCCACTTTGGTGGGGTCTCGTAATAATTAAAATTATTTCGAAACGTATAAATAATAATGAACAACTAAAAGAATTAAAATGGAACGAATATAATTTAACACACAAAATTTGGGCTTAAAGGAAATATATATATACACTTAACCATTTATTTCCTTATTTAAGGAATTTAAATTTAAAATTTTAGGCACTAAATTTACATACAAATATGTCCATAGCTTTTTATATATCGAAATAAAAGTAATCGCCACGATAAAGCCCACTTTGGTGGGGTTTTGATTTAATTACAATCATTTCGAAATATATATAATGTAGCATGCCTAAAAGTAAATTCAAAATTAAAACTGAATTTTAACAATTATACTTAATGGAAATATATAAATTGCCCTTTTATTTCCTCCTTAACTTGTATTAAAATATCCCAAAATAGGCCCAAATTTGTGTCCAAATAGACTAAGCCCATAGTCAAGCCAAATAACCCAAAGGGTCCAAAACAGGCCCAATGTTAATAGCCTAGGCCCCCTATATATATATATATATATATATATATATATATATATATATATATATATATATATATATATATATATATATATATATATATATATATATTATTTTTTTTGAAAAGTTAGTGGCCATCTATATAAATAACAAGTGTACAAACATTCAGGTAGTCAGATTGGTGTTACGTCAGAGAGGGGAGAGGGCACAAGCGCCGTCACCCTCCACTGGCAACCCCCAATTTGTCATCTAGAATGCGCAGATGATACAAAAACATAAACAAACAGAAAAACAAATAACAGCATGAAGTCTATCCATTATCTCTAAACTCCCATCGATCCATAGCTTGTTTGGCTTCGAGAGACGTTGGCTCAAGATCCCTAAGAATTGTTCTTATGTCAGCTGCAATCTCTTCAAACAGGGCCGTCATAGGTTTTTTGATGTCCTCAAAAATTCTCATGTTCCTCTCCCTCCAAATGTGCCAGACCATGGAAGAGAGCACCGTTTTTGCCATAGTGCTTAAAGCGTCTTTCTTCTTAAAATTCCCCAAGAAGTAATCTCCCACTTGTGCAAGTTGGGGGATAATGGGGACAGTTATACCCAGTTTAAGTAGGCATCTCTTCAAAAGATAGCTAGTGTACTCACACTCAAAGTATAAATGATCAATATCTTCAAGCACTCCCGTATTGCACATCACACATTGAATTTCACTATAATTCCCCCAGACCTGCATTTTGTCTCTTGTTAAGAGCTTACCGAGGAAGGCTCTTAAGAGGGCAAGTGAAAATTTCGGCACATTATTTTTAAACCAAACAAGGTTGTAATATTTGAAGAGCCCCCCACGTTGCCGAACTCCTTGCCAGGCAGCGCCAAAAGAGAAGCCTCTGCCAGTGTCCGCCCAAGCCCAGCCATCACTTCCGGCCCCCAGTTTAATTTTCAGCAGCTCAGGCCTAATACAAGCTAAACTAGGGTCTTGCAACCATACCCCTTGCACCCAGTATTCAGACACGGTTTTGTAATGTGAATCCACGGGTACTTCACAAGAATCCGATAACGGCCCACTCCCCAACCAATTGTCATACCAAAATAGCGTCGAGCTTCCATCCCGCACTTGCCTCTTGATTAAATATTTCGAGAACTTCCTGCATTTCAACATGAATTTCCAAGTTCCCGAATCCGTTGCCTTCCCCTTTTCCACAAAGAAGTGTTCAGAATCTTTGTACTTGGTCCTTATATAGTTAGCCCAAAGACCTTCTCCAGATAGCATCCGCCAAGTTAATCTCACCCCCGCGGCCATATTAATATCAGGGAGGAGGCGAAGACCCACTCCCCCCTCCTCTTTTGGAGTACATATATCTTTCCATGCCCATATATGAGACGTACCCCAGATAAATTTCCTGCATGCAGAAGTGATAGCACGAAGAATAGAATTTGGAATTCGGTATACTTGCATCCAGAAAATCATCATTCCATAAATAACCGATCTAACAAGTTCAATTCTTCCCGAAATGGAGAGCATGGTCGAAGTCCACCCAGTAAGCCTCTTCTTGCATTTATCCACTAATCTATTGTACATAGATGGCTTTGGATACTTGGAAGATAATGGCAACCCGAGATATGTGGAAATAGAGGAACCCTGCTTTATCCCAAGTATGCTAACCAATTCAGTAGGGGATTTTGTACCTTTACTGAACATTGCCGTACTCTTATCCCAGTTTATTTCCAGCCCCGTGAGATGGAAGAATTCATCCAATAATAATTTGAGACCAGAGAAGGTGCGTTTATTGGCTCTGCAAAATAGCAATAAGTCATCTGCAAATAGAAGGTGAGAAGTTGATCCTGCCCTTCTCATAGGTTGGATATTACCTACAGATAATGACTTTTCAATAAGGAGAGAAAAAGCTTCCATAGTGATAACGAAGAGATATGGGGAAAGAGGGTCACCCTGTCTAATCCCCCTATTTCCTTCAAAATAGCCTGCTGGTGAGCCATTTACCATAACGGAATAGGTAGGAGTAGAGATACATTCCATAATCCAACCAATAAACCGCCTACCAAATCCCATTCTGTGCATAATATAATAGATGAATTCCCGATTGACACTATCAAATGCTTTCCGTAGATCCAATTTAAGGCAGGCCCTGGAACCCATTGGGTTACTAAAATCACGTATCTGTTCATGTGCAAGGAGTGCACAATCAGATAGGAGTCTGCCCTTCAAAAAAGCTGACTGATTTGGCGAAATAAGTTCGTGAATAACAACTCGCAGCCTATTACAGATTATTTTGCTGATGACTTTGTAGGTGACATTACAACAGGCAATGGGTCTGTAATCACCCAGACTCGAGGCAGAGGAATTTTTAGGAACAAGGGTAAGATTAGTATGGTTAATAGGATGCATGATGGTCACGGTTCGGAAAAAAGAATGGACAGCATCAGTTAGGACTTTACCAATCGTACTCCACCCATGCTGAAAGAAGGAGGCATTGTATCCATCCGGCCCAGGGGATTTATCCACCCCTATTTGGAATAGCGCATCCTTGATCTCCTCATCTGAAACAGTTCTCTCCAGCCATATTGCAGTTTCTGATGTAAGAATGCGTTTGGGGATCAAGTTAGGGAAAACATTCCAGTAGGTCGTCTGGGAATATAAAGCTTTGTAGAAATCAGGTGCCGAAATTCTAATTTGCTCATGAGTATTATTTTGGTTCCCGCTTGCATCCAAGAGATGGCCAAGGTTGTTATGACACTGTCTTGCCTTCATCGCCGTGAAGAAATATTTTGAGTTTGTGTCACCAAGTGAAAGCCAATTCTGCCTGCTCTTTTGCCTCAACATGGCCTCTTCAATTCTAATAATCTCCGCCAGCTTCTTGGAGAGATTCCTCTCATGCAATTGCAGCTTAATATCAGATTGTAATAGGGGATTATCTCTCACTTCCTTAAGTGACAATTTACAAACCTTGGCCTCTTCCGCATTGACTCTGCCATTGGACCAGTTTCGAAGCACAGATTTAAGGTTCCGCAACCTTACAACCAAACGATGCATAGGAGAGCCAACCACATCATATTCCCAATGATCCCGAAGTAGGTCCTGATACCCAGTCATAGAGGTCCAAGAATTGAAGAATCGGAAGGGTTTTGGATGGGAAATCATAGCAGTGTGCAGCTTGACCAGCATTGGTCTATGGTCACTAGTATTAGAATCCAAATACTCGACAAAAGTGTCCGGAAGTAGATTTATCCAATGATTATTGCAAAGAATTCTGTCTAACCTTGCCATGATTCTGCCGGAGCCCACTCTTTGGTTGGACCAGCTATATGAATTTCCCACACATTTGACATCCATCATCGAACAGGAGGTTAAGCAATCATTGAATTCATCTAATACTCCAAAGTCACAACGTCTCCCACCCTTTTTTTCTTTTGCATAGCGAACAGTATTGAAATCTCCCCCCCATAGCCAAGCCTCCTTCCCGATATTCCCCGCATCCGTTTGCAGACAATTCCAGAGATATTGTCTCTCACTCCTCAGATTGGATCCATATATGGCAGTAATAAATATAGTGAGTCCTCCTGTATTTGTGCACTTCAATGTTATATGCTGGGGCGAAGATGACTGAATACATGCATACCACATATTGTCCATACCTATCAAAATTCTGCCTCCTGAATGAAGAGAGAAATTATCAAAGATACTCCAACTTTTAGGAAAACAAGAGCTCCATTTACCCCCAGCTTCCTTCAGCTTAGTTTCCAGTAGAATAACAATGGATGGTTTAATCGCAAGTAACCTATCACGAAGGTCTCTCCTTCTAACCGGATTGTTTAGACCTCGCGTATTCCATAGGAATAAACTCATAATGACTAGTTTTGGTTTGGCTTCCCCGAAGCCCCATCTCTAATGCGCGCACTCTTCCTTGTATTTGCCATAGACGTATCTGAGGTTGCATCCTTCTTATTATGCATTTGAACTTGCTTCTCACCCTTTCCCGTAACCGTAGCAGATACCCATTCTGGATTAGGAACCACATATGGATAGGGCGTAGGGGTATCTACTGGAGCTTGGGCAGGGAAAGCTGCATGTTGATCAGGTCCTTCAGATGTTAAAGAGGTCCGGTCCTGGGAAATAAGTCTGCCTTCCAACCTGGGAGAATTCGCCTGCACAGTCTGAAGATCCGGTGCATTGGCCACCATACTGGATGCTTCTATATCTGGGATTGTCTACAATACTGGGTGCAGAGGTTCCTATATCTGGGAGGGAAGTGAGCTTATCTTTCTCGGAGCAGACCAATGCTTGTATGCTTCCCACAATGGAAGAATTAACATTGACATTTCCAAGTGTCGGGTCTATATGAGTGTCCTCTAACTCATCATAAACCCCCACCAAAGTAGTTCCTAATGGCAGGTCAGCATCAGAGAGAGGAAACTTCTTAAGCTTAGAGGTTGAGCATTCAGCTTTGTCTTGCAAGGTAGCAGTAGCTAATTTGTTCAACAATCCCACTCCTGATATTAAGCTAGGAGTATTTTTATCCAAGGTGGAAGTATCCTCTCCCACAGTACAATTTAGCTTAGGAATATTCAACTCCCCACTGCCCACTTGTACTTCATCATTCTCAGGGGCTAATTGACCATTCTCTTTGAGTTCCATTTCAACTTCTTGGATTGAAGGGAGCTTTCCCGAGTCCGGACATTGTGCATTTGAGTGTCCGAAACACACACAGTTGGAGCATCTTGGGGGTTCACCTTCAATCTTAACTACAATACGCACCTGGGTACCGTCTTCTAAAACAACCTCTACTGAACTTGGTATTGGACGCTTGGCATCAATCTCCACAAGGCATCGAGCATACGAAGTTCTCTCCAACTTTGCCGTTAGCCTATCCAAACACAGAGGTGCTCCAATGACAGATGCTATTACATTAAAAATCTCCCTCGTCCACATGTGCAATGGGACTCCATGAAGTTGTGCCCAAACAGGTACAGAAGAAAGAATGTCCCTCTCATGTCTTATTGTAGGACTCCATCGCTGCAAGACCACAAGGCGTCCATCAAATAGCCAAGGCCCACGGTGCAATATCCGCTCACATTCCTTGTCATCTTCAAACTTAAAGTAAAAGAAACCATTCTCACGACTGTATATCTTCAGTCCCCTCTTAATATACCAAAGCCTTTCAGTCCACGCTCTGATTTGCCCATAGTACGGAACATCCCCAACTACATAGCCCACGAGCGTACTACCCCACAATGCCACTCCCCTCGCAAGGAGAGTATTTGAAATAAGGGCCATCGATGCTCCTTTTTCATTCAAAGTAGGGGGAATATATTCCATTGCTAAATCAGAATCATAGCTTCTTCTATTGGCACATTTATCAGCCCAAGATTGCTTTGCCACCTTCGTATCGATTGTTATATTTGATATTGGTCTAGGGGGAATTTTGTCGAACACCCTCCGTGCATCAGGTCCTCGGCCTACTGAGTGGTGCTGAGGAACTCCGCGCCCCATGTTATTCCTATGCACGAAGTTAGTATTCAAACTCTTATTGAACGGCCTCTTACCCCCATGGTTCCCGATGCCACCCAGTCGTACTTGGGTCTTCTTCTTTACAACTTTTTGCCAACCTTCATCTTCCACATCTGTATCAATCGTAACCCCTTGTGAGCCTGAGTTACCTCCTACCACAAGCCCAGTAGATGAGGCCTTCTCCATTCCTATCCGCTTGATGATTGGTGGTTTTTGTGGATCCAGATTTCCAGTCACAGCCCCTTCCGTTCGATTCCCAACTTCGTCATCACCCAATAAACCCAATCCCGCACCATTCCTGCTTCCTTCAAGATCTCTAATCGAGATTTTCCCTCGCTGGAGAGAGGTCTCCGCCTTAGCATCTGCATCAGGAGGTCTTCCGCCGCCCCCCCGATCCCCACTGATCGCCACTCCGAGATCAACGGATCCAGCCATTATATATATATATATATATATATATATATATATATATATATATATAAATAAAATAAAAAACACAGAATATTGGTTTGAGCCCGCCCATGGGAGGACCGACCCACACACCTCAGCAGCAAACGCGTGCGGGGTGGTTAGGGTAAGGGTTTGCATAGGCGGGGCTGCCGTCGCTGCCGTCTCCCCCTTCTCTGTCGTCGGGCGCCGGTAGGGGGCCAGCGCCCGGGTCTCCGGCGGGGGGGGGGGGGGGGGGGGGGGGGGGGGGCTGGGCGCTGCCCCCCCTTTTTACACCCGACTGGGGGCGGCCTTCGACGCCCCCCTTTTTACACCCGACTGGGGGCGGCCTCCGCCGCCCCCTTTATTCCGATGGGGGGCGTCGGTGATTCTGTACGGGGGCGACGGGGGCCGCCCCCTTTATCCCGACGGGGGCGGCAGGTGCCGCCCCCTTTATTCTGTACGGGGGGCGGCGGAGGCCGCCCCCTTTATTCCGTCGGGGGCGGCAGGTGTCGCCCCCCGATCCCCGACTGGGGGGCAGCGGATGCCACCCCCTCTGGTCCACGGCAGGCACCGACGGATGCCAATGCCTGTTCACCTGACGGGGGCGGCTGCCGCCCCCTTGGTCTGCGCCGGACGGCTGCCGGCGGGCCGCCCCCGATCTAATTTGTTAACATGAAAAATCAATCAAAACCCCCCCCCATTTTTACAGATCCGAAACTTAAAGCTGATAAAAATCGAATTTTTAACAGATCTGAAACTTAAAACTGATAAAAATCGAATTTTTAACAGATCCGAATTCACGAGCAAGCAAAATCTCAAGATTCAAGCATGGTGGCTCTGATACCACTTGTAGAAACAAAAGATCTAGATTAATGTATTCAAGCCAAATAATACAGATCTAGATTACGCATGCTGAATCTTAAAACGTTACATACTCTGTTTAGCGGAAGCGTACCTAAATCCATCGCTAATAGTCTGAAAGAGATCCTACGATAACTTAGCGGATGATCTTCCAGAACATCACGAATCAACCGTTGGAGAAATCCTTTGGCTTTCTCTCGGTTTCTCTCCTAGCGACGGGGCGTAGAAAAGAGGGCTAACTTGTTCGTGTGCTCCGGGGATCATGACCGCATATATATATGAGCTAGCCTCCTTAGCCCTAGGGTTTCCAATTCGGCCTATCAATGAATTGAAGCCCAATAGTCACCACACATAAAGGCCCACAACCTACCTGACTCATTTAAGCACACTTAACTAAATAAATGAGATCACTTATACATTGGGCTTTAATATGATAGTGTAGCACCATATAATTATTTATCGCATATAAGCCCAATGTTGGATTAAGATCCAACTTAGTTGGATAAGTTCCAACACACACGTCCTGGCATCACCTAGCATCATCTATTCATTGTTCGCCTTCCTTTGAGGCCAAACTCAGTGCCCTCGTTGCTTGTTGATTCAAATTTGCCTATTTTATTATTTTTTTTCGAAATTTAGGTGACTTCACTCTGATCTCAAAAGGCAACGCAAGGTGCGACAAAATTGAAGGCAAGGTGATAAATACCGTGCTCTTTGTGCTATGTCTCTGTTATTTTTTCTCTCGATGTTTTAGATTTCTCATGGAATTTAGAATTTCAGTACTTGAGATCCTACATCTTTTGCAACAATCTTATATCATGTTTCCGAGGCATATATATATGCGAACCCCCGATTCTAACAATATAATGAGTCTTACAGCTTATTCTTAAAGCAATCACAGGTTGCTGATCAAGGTAGAATCGGCATCTGAATTAGTCGGTAAAATTTTGTATGCCCTACTTTTGATATCTCCTGGTCTAGATATGCAAGATTTTCCCTGTCAATTTTCCAACTAGTATGATGCTTTGTTGCCATGCATGAAACTAGACTATTGAATTTCATTCGGAAATTATCTTTTGCACATTCCATCAATAAGAAATACTTTTACACATAGCTAGTTATGGACCATGTGTATAAGGAGTAAATGCGCGAGAAAGGGGAGTGATATTTTGTTGCTTCCATAATTTATGAGCATGAATTGTAGATTTCCTTTCATTTGGTCTAACATTTGAGTTTTTTCCTACATTTGCGTGAGAAATGGGTTCATTTGGTCTAAGATTTTAGTTTTTTCCTACATATGCGCGAGAAAGGGGAGTGATATTTTCCTTTCATTTGGTATGCTGAATAATTTCTCTTTAAATTCTCAAATTACATTAGTTTCTTCTACACATTTGATGTGGCAGTTTAGGAGTGGATTTTACAGATCTTGTCAGTAGGATGCTCTGTATTCTAGGTTTAATTTGGTTTTTTGTTTACTACATTAGTCAAAATATCTCATTATTTGAATAAAGCTAGGAAATTATTGTGAATTTTGCCATGTTCAAAGTCAAAAAATTGAACCGTATCATTATCTTTTTTATTTTTATGTGCCATATCGGTATTTGTCACTGTAATTTCTTATAAGTTTGTAGGAGTTTTGATTAAAATAATTAGAAAACGGTTTTTTAAATTTTAATTTTTCACATTGCTTATTTTTGTTTTTAATTGGATTTCTTGTTCGTTAAAAGATGAACATGGAAAGCAGGTCGGAATCATAATCAGGATAAAGAACACAAGCAAGTCTCATGTAGCATTTAAGGTATGTAACACATTTTGATTGTTGGTTCCTTTTTTAAGTTGAGTTTAACTTCAAAAATGCAATTTACAGAAACCCATGCTATTTATTAAAGCTAAACATTTTTGTGGGGGTTTCAGTTTTAAACAACACAACCGAAAAGCTGCTTCATGTGTCCCTGGTGCTATACTTGCTCCTGGTGAAAGCATCATCGCAATATGTAATGCCATCTTGTTTGAATACAGTTTTGAGATTCATTGGAGATTATGCGAACCTTTGATTCAAAGTGATGCTTTTTGTTTACATGTATTCAAATTTGCAGAGCATACGGAGAACAATGAGAAGCAGCCAGATCAAAACATGCAAGGTTAAATTTAAGATCATGAGTTTGAAAGTGAAAGGGCCTATGGAGTATGTACCAGAAATGGTGAGCGGCTTACTAAGCATTGTTCTATTATCTAATCTGAGATATGTTTTGGATTTTGGAGTTAGGAGACATGTGTGAAAAGATGGCGCCTTAGCTAATGTCATATTGTCATGCCCCGCTTTCCATTAGGCTTGTGAGCAAGGACGCGAACAGGTCCACTTGTGCAAGTAAGGAAGAGATACTTTTGCTTTTCTTTCCTCCTTGACTTAACACAATAAGCGTCTGTGTGAAAACCGCAGGTTCTTGCTTGCATTACTCAAAACAACGCAGATAAATAAAACATTATTACAATCTCAGACGTCTCAATGGAATTACAACAATGGAGAAAAGGAGAGTGGGTCTTACGACCCGTACAACAAATTAAAGGAAGTACAATTAAGGTCCACTAGTCAACAACTCTTGGTTCACTGGTTCAACTATCTCAACTAGTCCTCCTGGTGCTATAGCTTGGGATCTGATATACATCCAAAAACATGAATGTATATCAGCAAGGGTCTGCAAGTAGATGTCACGCCCCGCTTCCCAAAAATATGGAGGCGAAGCGTGAGGAGGTCTGCTCAGACTTGAAGCTGCAAAGCTGCAAGTCCGATAAGCGTCAATCAAATTTAAGACTGCATGTCCTTGCAACGCGAACGAAACAAGATAATAATAATGAAATGAGACAAAAGAATAATCTCAGAATATCCATAAATATAAATTCCAACATCGCAGAAAAGCCACCAGGCTGAAAAGAAAAAGAGTTTAAAGGCTCAACCATGGCCAACAAAAGTACAACATACAAACAAAGGTGCCACGCACCGACAACTAGCAACAGAAAAAAAGAAGCTCAGCAAAATCACCAAGAAAGGTCTCCGGTGTCCACAAAACTCCTCCTAGGCAAACATGGACTCAGGCTCAGCGTCAGCAAAACGCCACGTACTCAGCAACGGTCTCTGGCTCAGGGTCTAACATGTGACATCCAAAAGAGCAAGGGGCACATGTCAGCAAGTCTACAAGAGACTTGCGCAAGGAAACTGAAAGTAGGCAAAAGTAAAGCAACCTAGCAGTTCTAGCATGAATGCGATGACATGGCAGTTAAAATATGAGTGCAACAGGTAAAGTAAAGTAAAGTACGAGCATGGCATTTAAACATGGCATGGATGACAAGTATTACATGAATCATTCACAAGAAAAGTACAAGACAAGAAAAGTAAGCACCTCATGCACAGAGATTTCGTCTTTTGGCTAGAGGGCTGATCAGGCCACTCCTAAGCTCAAGTGAACGTTTATCCCTACCCCTCCACGTGTATCGAGCCAGGGCCTTACCCCCGAACGGTAATGCTCGCTTCTGGATCACGAGCCAGGAAGTGTTTTTAACAAGTATGGCATAGGGGTGCACCTAGCCGGACCAGGAAACCGGGCATTGGCTTTTGACCAACACATGAGGCCCGTTTCCCCGGAAGTAGTATTCAAGGAGTACAAGTATTGTAGCGTGTGCTACGAATGCAACAATCAACTTGGATGACATGTAGAATGCAATGCATGGCAGTTAAAAGTGCGTATAGATAAGGAAAGTAAACGTGACAGTTTCGTATGCATGAACAACAAGTTTAAAGAGTTGGATCTAGCTTCGTTGTCAAGCTAGATCCATTTAGGTGACGGACCTAGTTTCGTTGTCAAACTAGATCAAGTAGGCGTCTAGCCAGCTATCATTTCACTGACTAGTCTCTTTTACGCTGAAAACAAGGAAGTGGCCTAAAAACATGGCCCTACACAAGAGTTGGCAAGTTTCACTTGCCTGCAAGTACGACGTCCGAGCACACCGTCCAATGAGTCCAAAAATCACAATTATCCTACGTGCACAAGTCCACCGGCCTAAAGTCCATATTATTAATCTTGATTAGTGAATTTAAAACATTTAAAACATTTTAAAAACATCAATTTTAGTCTTGATTAGCATGCAATTGGGTTGGGGGTCCTAGGGGTGCAAAGCGTTACCTCATCACGACGCGAAAGCTACACCGGCGTCGGGTAGCGACGCCGGGGGTTGGAATAGAAGAACGCTCTCCAAGTCCTGATTCCAATATAGTTTCCTCGCTGGAAAGTTCAGATCATCAACCGGAGCAACGGTTCCGGATTCCAAAGCTAGCACGTGCGACGACGGGCTACGACGTGTCGCAACGTCGTGCACGGCGAATCGTCGGAGAGAAAGCACCTAGGTGGGGCCCACAGTAGTCCTAGGGACCTTTGGGGGACCCACAATACCTCTGGAGAACTTGGGGGGCCCACGGTGGCAAGTGGTGCGACGGTTGCGGGGTTGCGACGTATGGCCATCGGTCGTACACTAGCCTGACCGAGAGATTGGCTCGGTCAGACGCAGTGCACGGCGCTGTGCAGCGCTGCGGAGCGGTGCAGCAGCGGGTGCGGAGAGCTCCATCGGTCGGAGCGGTCGGTTGTCTCGGTCGGGCGCTTGGGCGGGTCGTTGCAACGTTGCAATGTTGCAACGCGGGGCGATGCGGGCGTGGGTGTCGGTCGGGCACGGAGCGATGCGAGCGAACGGAGCGGCTTGGTTCGGGGCTTGGTGCGGAGCGGGGAAGCGGGCGTGAGCGGGGGCGGCCATCGGTCTGCCCGAGAGAATTCCTCGGTCGGACACAGCTGAAGCGGGGCGATGGCCGTGCAAGCGAGCGGAGCAGAGGAGCGGGCATTGGCAGCGGTCGGTGCGGTAGTTTTGAGCCCGTTCTCTCGGTCGGTGCGGGGAAAGCTCGTCGCAACGTTGCGACGATTCGTCGCAACGTCAAATTTGGGTTTTGGGAGCGGCTAGGGTTATTTTCTTGCGAAAATAGGTCTTCCTAGGGGTTGTTTATATAGTGTAGATGGGTTGACTTGGTCTAGGGCTAAATCTAATAGGATTAGAAGTTTAAAATAATTTAAAATTTGAAATTCAACTTCTCCAACTCACCCAAGGATTTGACCTGGTCCAAATGAGCTGGAAATTGGCTCAAAAATTCTTTGAAACGTTTAAAACTCAAATAAATTTTATTTGGCCGAAATTAATTTAAAAATAAATTATTAAAAATATTATAAACCTTGTTAAAAATATAAAAGTGGTCAAATAAACTCCAAAAATTATAAAATAAATATCATGGTGATCGTGATGACGAAAGTGAGCTAATTAAGAAGACAGATCTCAATTTCGATGTCGGACGACGAAACTAAAAATAGAAACGTCTCCCGTCAAAAGTGAGAATCGTCACGTCTTATCGAGTAAGTTTAAATTGTGGAAAAACGACTAGAGAAGTGTCGTTCCAAGATAGTGCCACTATTTAATACTCTCAGAGACGTTCACAACGGCATATCACACAAAAGTGTTCACAATCAAGTAAAGTCTAAAATAAACACGTGCACGGCCAAAAGCACGTGCACGAACAACGTACAACGAAAAGTGGTCGTTACATCCTCCCCACCTTAGAATAAAGTCCGTCCTCGGACTTTCTAATATAGCTAGTCACTCTAGTAACTACCCCAATCAAGTCATAATAATTCAAACCAGGTATAGTCATTACAGGTGCTCATATACGCACTAGGTAGTCAAACATTAACACTACCAACACGTATATATATATACATTCACGTACGTCATATACTTATACCTATTATAGTCAGTCGATTTTATACATGTATTTCAATCATATATATAAGCATACATCCCTTATATAACTACTACTTACCCAATCACAAAACAATATTTCAGATACTCATATAAGTATGGTCTCACGCTTAGCAAATACAGTCATTGCTCTACGTATAGCTAGCTACCTATGCACAAACAACATGGGCATACGACTCCCTAATATTTCCTAGTATACATCCAATACTAAACACATCAACATAGGTAGTCACACCATACCATAATTAAATCCAGTTTCACTATATCTAATATATATTCACTACTACCATATTCTCACAATGTATAGTCATTCAATGCATGCAAATAGTTCACCATATATTCTCATCGCATACGGTCCTATAACTATATTTACGACACGCCACATATATCATAGTCATCAATACCTATAACTAAGCACATACTTACCCGTGCATGGTGCACACCCATACACGCTAACATTTCATTTACGCATACCAATCATACCATTATATTACTAGCACATCTATGCACCTAGTTTAGCTAGCACACAAGCAAGTCCTTAGTAAATAACTATACCACAAGACCAACACCTATAACTATATACTGGTGTAGCGACCCACAGTCATGTGCGTAACTCAACCAGGCACAAACACTTCTATCACTATACATACATCAAGCATTGCTATATTCAAACTACAATCATACATTCAATATACTTAGAGTATACTCACTCAAGCTTGAGTGAGACTCAATACACATATCAGAATATTCTATATACGTAACACGGCATTCATACCTATACCAATACCACTCCAATATTTATACGTCTACCATTACAACCATATACATACCATAGGTCAATCACACTTAATATTTAGTCAGATAACACCCACATAGTTAAATCAATTTATATACCATAATAATAATAATACAGACATCAGCACTCGTATAATTATAATACACTCCCTAATACATGCATACGTATTCATCGTATAGTCACACACATGTAACATATATATTCACACCATAGCCTACTACCTATAATTAGTATACCAACACCTATACATACATAGTTAAGATGTGCAATAGTCGTGTATACCTCACGGTATGCACGCATGCAACATCCCGCAAAGCAAGCAATACCAATCAAAATTATAATTCTACTATCATATGCATATCACCTATATACTCAGGCAACAAAACATAACTACTTGCGTCTAAGCATAATACATACCTACATACGAGCACATACACATACGTACTAATATATAGGTCACTCAATAGGCCTACTTACTTATCTATATGTACACCTATTATCATCACACCTAGCATATACATAGCTTTACCAATCATTTTATTTCAACCATTATAAGTATTCTCTAATTGCATACACTCCATTAGACATTCCAACGCTAACTCTTATATACACAGGCATCCCTAGTATAGTATAGCTATCCACACAAAATCTATAACTACTAACACACAACAACTTCATATTATCACGAATAACTCCGAGTATATATATATCACACATTAGGCAAGCATTAATATACTATGGGGGGGTATACTCATTCAAGCGCACGTACGTAACTCAGGTACATGCACAACAACTACCTCACAAGGTCCAAGGGCCTACTAACAACTTAGAGTTGACACATGCATTGACGGGCACTTAAGCCTAAGCAATAGAGGGAGGTCGAAAGCGTGACGAGGGAAGGATCGATAAGCACGAGTTCAGATAGGACGAATACAAGGAGACAGCTTGGTTAGGAAAAACTGTGATTCACTGGTGAATGTTTAGGTAGGGGAAAGGGAGATGTAGTGATACTTATATAGGATACGAAAAACCAAATAGGGTGAATAGCATAAGCTAAAATACGCCAAATTGAAAACTGTTGTATGATCGCTCCGGGACGTGACCCAAAAGAACGGTTGTAGTTTTACCGCAAGTGCACGGTGTAGCAGCGAGCGGGATATCGAACACAGGGAGGACGAATGACTGTGCTTGCTCCGATCAACCTGGCTATTTAAGAAGAGAAATTTGCCTTTGGCGATCCTGTCACAATCGTCAGACAAATGTGCGAAATATCAAATCAAATAAAGAACGTCTAGGGAATGGGGAATCCCCGCTACACACCGTACTTCATAAATGTGGTTCATCGGTATCAAAATTGCTAGAATGTGAATTCGGATGAACTAGTTGCAACTGAATGTAGAGCCAAGCTCACGCTCTCGCGCTGTTGCCGGTCTATAGCTATCCTAGGGTCGGGTCCAATCTCTTGCAAACCCTACCCTAGGGAAGCTAGCATTAGGATCAACATCATCGTCCAATCGCGCATCGAGCCCAATCTCTTGCAAACTCGGTCCACGATCTAGATTAGGATAGTTCCTACCCGTCCAATCTCTTGCAAACGGGTATCGGTATAGAATTGCAACCGGGAATCCTAGTATCGGTCCAATCTCTTGCAAACCGATACTTCGTGTTACGACCTAAAGATCGTAGGAGCCCGACTCCCGCCCGGATCCGTTAACATACCCCATTAACTCACCTTTACACAAAAGGGCCGCCGCCCCGAAAATCCGGGGCATCATGGAGACAGGCGCGCCTTGCAGCGCTCCCCGAACCGGCCGGGGCGGACTCCCGCAGCCGGCCGAGGCGGACCACCGCAGCCGGCCGACTCTTAGTCCGACGCTAACGACAAACAACCTAAGGATAAGGACACCTGACACATACGTCACCCGACCATCCGACAAAGCGCCCCCTGACGGAAGAGCCACCTGACAGATAACGCTTTCACTTTCGGCTCTGACATCCCGACAAAAGCACCCCTGGGCCGTTGCACCGCCTGACAAAGGCAGGTCAGAGACTCCTGTTCCCGGCGTCCTTGTCCGAAGCCTCCGCCGACACCCGGGCCAGCTCAGCACGCCTAGTCATCACCCGTCAGGTATAAATACCCCCTCTCCTCTTACGGAGAAGAGGCTGGCTGCAGAATTCTCTCTCATTTAACTATTCACACACGAGTGCAAAGGTCTTCCATATCTTTGTTCTCCCACCTATAGCTCGCCACGCGCGGTCAACACACCGTTAGTCAGACTGGCGTGACCAGCCCCCCATTTTAAGCCCTATCACTGACTTAGGCATCGAAGGGGCTAAGGGTTGAACCCCCAACCCAGCCCTTCTGACGAGTTGTTCGTGTTGTAGGAGAGCTCGCCTATCAACACCAGTCGGCGTCACCCCCCTGCCGTTCAACCTTGTCCAGCCGCATCCGGCGAGATTCAGCCCCGCGACCGTCACTGGCGTCGAGATCAACTTCTTCACCCCACTAATCGCTTGTCAAATAGCCTACCTAAACCCCCTTCTCCACATAACCACCGTGCCCTTGGTTCCCATTAATACAAATTCATTGTACGCGAGTTCCACCTCGTAACAATTGGCGCCGTCTGTGGGAACGAAGGGTCACACCCATGTTAGATTCCATACCGATCTCACGGAACCCGGACCACGGCAAAGATCCCGTGGGACAGGAACCGCTCTCCCTACAAATCACCCCGGCGTCCGACCCCCTTCTGGGGATGGGATCCGAGATCGAACACACT
>CM061131.1:50587770-50620615 GCA_030789695.1 Scilla litardierei | reverse complement strand
GTTTGAATACACATCGCTCCTGCCTTTGCACCGGCTCCATTATATCAGTTCCCGCCTTTTACTCAGGAATCCATGTCAATAGAGAGGACTACTGCCGTAAAGGTGGAGGCCGAGGTAATAGATCGGGTGCCAAACGGCGGCTCTAGGCTGGAACGATATACGTGCACCTCATGGGCATTCACGTTCCGTTTGAATACACATCGCTTCTGCCTTTGCACCGGCTCCATTATATCAGTTCCCGCCTGTTACTCATGAATCAATGTCAATAGAGAGGACTACTGCCGTAAAGGTGGAGGCCGAGGTAATAGATCGGGTGCCAATCGGTGGCTCTTGGCTGGAACGATATAAGTGCACCTCATGGGCATTCACGTTCCGTTTGAATACACATCGCTCCTGCCTTTGCACCGGCTCCATTATATCAGTTCCCGCCTGTTACTCAGGAATCCCTGTCAATAGAGAGGAATACTGCCGTAAAGGTGGAGGCCGAGGTAATAGATCGGCTGCCAATCAGCGGCTCTAGGCTGGAACGATATACGTGCACCTCATGGGCATTCACGTTCCGTTTGAATACACATCGCTCCTGCCTTTGCACCGGCTCCATTATATCAGTTCCCGCCTGTTACTCAGGAATCCCTGTCAATAGAGCGGACTACTGCCGTAAAGGTGGAGGCCGAGGTAATAGATCGGGTGCCAATCGGCGGCTCTAGGCTGGACCGATATACGTGCTCCTTATGGGCATTCACGTTCCGTTTGAATGCACATCGCTCCTGCCTTTGCACCGGCTCCATTATATCAGTTCCCGCCTGTTACTCAGGAATCCCTGTCAATAGAGAGGACTACCGCCGTAAAGGTGGAGGTCGAGGTAATAGATCGGGTGCCAATCGGCGGCTCTAGGCTGGAACGATATGCGTGCACCTCATGGGCATTCACGTTCCGTTTGAATGCACATCGATCCTGCCTTTGCACCGGCTCCATTATATCAGTTCCCGCCTGTTACTCAGGAATCCCTGTCAATAGAGAGGACTACAGCCGTAAAGGTGGAGGCCGAGGTAATAGATCGGGTGCCAAACCGCGGCTCTAGGCTGGAACGATATACGTGCACCTCATGGGCATTCACGTTCCGTTTGAATGCACATCGCTCCTGCCTTTGCACCGGCTCCATTATATCAGTTCCCGCCTGTTACTCAGGAATCCCTGTCAATATAGAGGACTACTGCCGTAAAGGTGGAGGTCGAGGTAATAGATCGGGTGCCAATCGGCGACTCTAGGCTGGAACGATATACGTGCTCCTCATGGGCATTCACGTTCCGTTTGAATGCACATCGCTCCTGCCTTTGCACCGGCTCCATTATATCAGCTCCCGCCTGTTACTCAGGAATCCCTGTCAATAGAGAGGACTACTGCCGTAAAGGTGGAGGCCGAGGTAATAGATCGGGTGCCAAACGGCGGCTCTAGGCTGGAACGATATACGTGCACCTCATGGGCATTCACGTTCCGTTTGAATACACATCGCTCCTGCCTTTGCACCGGCTCCATTATATCAGTTCCCGCCTGTTACTCAGGAATCCCTGTCAATAGAGAGGACTACTGCCGTAAAGGTGGAGGCCGAGGTAATAGATCGGGTGCCAATCGGCGGCTCTAGGCTGGACCGATATACGTGCACCTCATGGGCATTCACGTTCCGTTTGAATGCACATCTCTCCTGCCTTTGCACCGGCTCCATTATATCAGTTCCCGCCTGTTACTCAGGAATCTCTGTCAATAGAGAGGACTACTGCCGTAAAGGTGGAGGCCGAGGTAATAGATCGGGTGCCAAACGGCGGCTCTAGGCTGGAACGATATCCGAGCACCTCATGGGCATTCACGTTCTTTTTGAATGCACATCGCTCCTGCCTTTGCACCGGCTCCGTTATATCAGTTCCCGCCTGTTGCTCATGAATCACTGTCAATAGAGAGGACTACTGCCGTAAAGGTGGAGGCCGTGGTAATAGATCGGGTGCCAAACGGTGGCTCTAGGCTGGAACGATATACGTGCACCTCATGGGCATTCACGTTCCGTTTGAATACACATCGCTCCTGCCTTTGCACCGGCTCCATTATATCAGTTCCCGCCTGTTACTCAGGAATCCCTGTCAATAGAGAGGACTACTGCCATAAAGGTGGAGGCCGAGGTAATAGATCGGTTACCAAACGGCGGCTCTAGGCTGGAACGATATACATGCACCTCATGGGCATTCACGTTTCGTTTGAATGCACATCGCTCCTGCCTTTGCACCGGCTCCATTATATCAGTTCCCGCCTGTTACTCAGGAATCCCTGTCAATAGAGCGGACTACTGCCGTAAAGGTGGAGGCCGAGGTAATAGATCGGGTGCCAATCGGCGGCTCTAGGCTGGAACGATATACGTGCACCTCATGGGCATTCACGTTCCGTTTGAATACACATCGCTCCTGCCTTTGCACCGGCTCCATTATATCAGTTCCCGCCTGTTACTCAGGAATCCCTGTCAATAAAGAGGACTACTGCCGTAAAGGTGGAGGCCGAGGTAATAGATCGGGTGCCAAACGGCGGCTCTAGGCTGGAACGATATACGTGCACCTCATGGGCATTCACGTTCCGTTTGAATACACATCGCTCCTGCCTTTGCACCGGCTCCATTATATCAGTTCCCGCCTGTTACTCAGGAATCCCTGTCAATAGAGAGGACTACTGCCGTTAAGGTGGAGGCCGAGGTAAAAGATCGGGTGCCAAACGGCGGCTCTAGGCTGGAACGATATACGTGCACTTCATGGGCATTCACGTTCTGTTTGAATACACATCGCTCCTGCCTTTGCACCGGCTCCATTATATCAGTTCCCGCCTGTTGCTCATGAATCCCTGTCACTAGAGAGGACTACTGTCGTAAAGGTGGAGGCCGAGGTAATAGATCGGGTGCCAAACGGCGGATTTAGGCTGGAACAATATACGTGCACCTCATGGGCATTCATGTTCCGTTTGAATACACATCGCTCCTGACGTTGCACCGGCTCCATTATATCAGTTCCCGCCTGTTACTCAGGAATCCCTGTCAATAGAGAGGACTACTGCCGTAAAGGTGGAGGCCGAGGTAATAGATCGGGTGCCAATCGGCGGCTCTAGGCTGGAACGATATACATGCACCTCATGGGCATTCACTACTGCCGTAAAGGTGGAGGCCGAGGTAATAGATCGGGTCCCAATCGGCGGCTCTAGGCTGGAACGATATACGTGCACCTCATGGGCATTCACGTTCCGTTTGAATACACATCGCTCCTGCCTTTGCACCGGCTCCATTATATCAGTTCCCGCCTGTTACTCATGAATCCCTGTCAATAGAGAGGACTACTGCCGTAAAGGTGGAGGCCGAGGTAATAGATCGGGTGCCAAACTGCGGCTCTAGGCTGGAACGATATACGTGCACCTCATGGGCATTCACGTTCCGTTTGAATACACATCGCTCCTGCCTTTGCACCGGCTCCATTATATCAGTTCCCACCTGTTACTCATGAATCCCTGTCAATAGAGAGGACTATTGCCGTAAAGGTGGAGGCCGAGGTAATAGATCGGGTGACAATCGGCGGCTCTAGGCTGCAACGATATACGTGCACCTCATGGGCATTCACGTTCTGTTTGAATGCACATCGCTCCTGCCTTTGCACCGGCTCCATTATATCATTTTCCGCCTGTTACTCAGGAATCCCTGTCAATAGAGAGGACTACTGCCGTAAAGGTGGAGGCCGAGGTAATAGATCGGGTGCCAATCGGCGGCTCTAGGCTGGAACGATATATGTGCACCTCATGGGCATTCATGTTCCGTTTGAATACACATCGCTCCTGCCTTTGCACCGGCTCCATTATATCAGTTCCCGCCTATTACTCAGGAATCCATGTCAATAGAGAGGACTACTGCCGTAAAGGTGGAGGCCGAGGTAATAGATAGGGTGCCAAACTGCGGCTCTAGGCTGGAACGATATACGTGCACCTCATGGGCATTCACGTTCCGTTTGAATGCACATCGCTCCTGCCTTTGCACCGGCTCCATTATATCAGTTCCCGCCTGTTACTCAGGAATCCCTGTCAATAGAGAGGACTACTGCCGTAAAGGTGGAGGCCGAGGTAATAGATCGGGTGCCAATCGGCGGCTCTAGGCTGGAACGATATACATGCACCTCATGGGCATTCACGTTCCGTTTGAATACACATCGCTCCTGCCTTTGCACCGGCTCCATTATATCAGTTCCCGCCTGTTACTCATGAATCCCTGTCAATAGAGAGGACTACTGCCGTAAAGGTGGAGGCCGAGGTAATAGATCGGGTGCCAAACTGCGGCTCTAGGCTGGAACGATATACGTGCACCTCATGGGCATTCACGTTCCGTTTGAATACACATCGCTCCTGCCTTTGCACCGGCTCCATTATATCAGTTCCCCCCTGTTACTCATGAATCCCTGTCAATAGAGAGGACTATTGCCGTAAAGGTGGAGGCCGAGGTAATAGATCGGGTGACAATCGGCGGCTCTAGGCTGCAACGATATACGTGCACCTCATGGGCATTCACGTTCTGTTTGAATGCACATCGCTCCTGCCTTTGCACCGGCTCCATTATATCAGTTTCCGCCTGTTACTCAGGAATCCCTGTCAATAGAGAGGACTACTGCCGTAAAGGTGGAGGCCGAGGTAATAGATCGGGTGCCAATCGGCGGCTCTAGGCTGGAACGATATACGTGCACCTCATGGGCATTCATGTTCCGTTTGAATACACATCGCTCCTGCCTTTGCACCGGCTCCATTATATCAGTTCCCGCCTGTTACTCAGGAATCCATGTCAATAGAGAGGACTACTGCCGTAAAGGTGGAGGCCGAGGTAATAGATCGGGTGCCAAACGGCGGCTCTAGGCTGGAACGATATACGTGCACCTCATGGGCATTCACGTTCCGTTTGAATTCACATCGCTCCTGCCTTTGCACCGGCTCCATTATATCAGTTCCCGCCTGTTACTCATGAATCACTGTCAATAGAGAGGACTACTGCCGTAAAGGTGGAGGCCGAGGTAATAGATCGGGTGCCAATCGGCGGCTCTAGGCTGGAACGATATACGTGCACCTCATGGGCATTCACGTTCCGTTTGAATGCACATCGCTCCTGCCTTTGCACCGGCTCCATTATATCAGTTCCCGCCTGTTACTCAGGAATCCCTGTCAATAGAGAGGACTACTGCCGTAAAGGTGGAGGCCGAGGTAATAGATCGGGTGCCAATCGGCGGCTCTAGGCTGGAACGATATACGTGCACCTCATGGGCATTCACGTTCCGTTTGAATACACATCGCTCCTACCTTTGCACCGGCTCCATTATATCAGTTCCCGCCTGTTACTCAGAAATCCATGTCAATAGAGAGGACTACTGCCGTAAAGGTGGAGGCCGAGGTAATAGATCGGGTGCCAAACGGCGGTTCTAGGCTGGAACGATATACGTGCACATCATGGGCATTCAAGTTCCGTTTGAATACACATCGCTCCTGCCTTTGCACCGGCTCCATTATATCAGTTCCCGCCTGTTACTCATGAATCACTGTCAATAGAGAGGACTACTGCCGTAAAGGTGGAGGCCGAGGTAATAGATCGGGTGCCAATCGGCGGCTCTAAGCTGGAACGATATACGTGCACCTCATGGGCATTCACGTTCCGTTTGAATACACATCGCTCCTGCCTTTGCACCGGCTCCATTATATCAGTTCCCGCCTGTTACTCAGGAATCCCTGTCAATAGAGAGGACTACTGCCGTAAAGGTGGAGGCCGAGGTAATAGATCGGGTGCCAATCGGCGGCTCTAGGCTCGACTGATATACGTGCACCTCATGGGCATTCACGTTCCGTTTGAATACACATCGCTCCTGCCTTTGCACCCGCTCCATTATATAAGTTCCAGCCTGTTACTTATGAATCCCTGTCAATAGTGAAGACTACTACCGTAAAGGTGGAGGCCGAGGTAATAGATCGGGTGCCAATCGGCGGCTCTAGGCTGGAACGATATACGTGCACCTCATGGGCATTCACGTTCCGTTTGAATGCACATCGCTCCTGCCTTTGCACCGGCTCCATTATATCAGTTCCCGCCTGTTACTCATGAATCCCTGTCAATAGAGAGGACTACTGCCGTAAAGGTGGAGGCCGAGGTAATAGATCGGGTGACAATCGGCGGCTCTAGGCTCGACAGATATACGTGCACCTCATGGGCATTCACGTTCCGTTTGAATGCACATCGCTCCTGCCTTTGCACCGGCTCCATTATATCAGTTTCCGCCTGTTACTCAGGAATCCCTGTCAATAGAGAGGACTACTGCCGTAAAGGTGGAGGCCGAGGTAATAGATCGGGTGCCAATCGGCGGCTCTAGGCTGGAACGATATACGTGCACCTCATGGGCATTCATGTTCTGTTTGAATACACATCGCTCCTGCCTTTGCACCGGCTCCATTATATCAGTTCCCGCCTGTTACTCAGGAATCCATGTCAATAGAGAGGACTACTGCCGTAAAGGTGGAGGCCGAGGTAATAGATCGGGTGCCAAACGGCGGCTCTAGGCTGGAACGATATACGTGCACCTCATGGGCATTCACGTTCCGTTTGAATTCACATCGCTCCTGCCTTTGCACCGGCTCCATTATATCAGTTCCCGCCTGTTACTCATGAATCACTGTCAATAGAGAGGACTACTGCCGTAAAGGTGGAGGCCGAGGTAATAGATCGGGTGCCAATCGGCGGCTCTAGGCTGGAACGATATACGTGCACCTCATGGGCATTCACGTTCCGTTTGAATGCACATCGCTCCTGCCTTTGCACCGGCTCCATTATATCAGTTCCCGCCTGTTACTCAGGAATCCCTGTCAATAGAGAGGACTACTGCCGTAAAGGTGGAGGCCGAGGTAATAGATCGGGTGCCAATCGGCGGCTCTAGGCTGGAACGATATACGTGCACCTCATGGGCATTCACGTTCCGTTTGAATACACATCGCTCCTACCTTTGCACCGGCTCCATTATATCAGTTCCCGCCTGTTACTCAGAAATCCATGTCAATAGAGAGGACTACTGCCGTAAAGGTGGAGGCCGAGGTAATAGATCGGGTGCCAAACGGCGGTTCTAGGCTGGAACGATATACGTGCACATCATGGGCATTCAAGTTCCGTTTGAATACACATCGCTCCTGCCTTTGCACCGGCTCCATTATATCAGTTCCCGCCTGTTACTCATGAATCACTGTCAATAGAGAGGACTACTGCCGTAAAGGTGGAGGCCGAGGTAATAGATCGGGTGCCAATCGGTGGCTCTAAGCTGGAACGATATACGTGCACCTCATGGGCATTCACGTTCCGTTTGAATACACATCGCTCCTGCCTTTGCACCGGCTCCATTATATCAGTTCCCGCCTGTTACTCAGGAATCCCTGTCAATAGAGAGGACTACTGCCGTAAAGGTGGAGGCTGAGGTAATAGATCGGGTGCCAATCGGCGGCTCTAGGCTCGACTGATATACGTGCACCTCATGGGCATTCACGTTCCGTTTGAATACACATCGCTCCTGCCTTTGCACCCGCTCCATTATATAAGTTCCAGCCTGTTACTTATGAATCCCTGTCAATAGTGAAGACTACTACCGTAAAGGTGGAGGCCGAGGTAATAGATCGGGTGCCAATCGGCGGCTCTAGGCTGGAACGATATACGTGCACCTCATGGGCATTCACGTTCCGTTTGAATGCACATCGCTCCTGCCTTTGCACCGGCTCCATTATATCAGTTCCCGCCTGTTACTCATGAATCCCTGTCAATAGAGAGGACTACTGCCGTAAAGGTGGAGGCCGAGGTAATAGATCGGGTGACAATCGGCGGCTCTAGGCTCGACAGATATACGTGCACCTCATGGGCATTCACGTTCCGTTTGAATGCACATCGCTCCTGCCTTTGCACCGGCTCCATTATATCAGTTCCCGCCTGTTACTCAGGAATCCCTGTCAATAGAGAGGACTACTGCCGTAAAGGTGGAGGCCGAGGTAATAGATCGGGTGCCAATCGGCGGCTCTAGGCTGGAACGATATACGTGCACCTCATGGGCATTCACGTTCCGTTTGAATACACATCGCTCCTGCCTTTGCACCGGCTCCATTATATCAGTTCCCGCCTTTTACTCAGGAATCCATGTCAATAGAGAGGACTACTGCCGTAAAGGTGGAGGCCGAGGTAATAGATCGGGTGCCAAACGGCGGCTCTAGGCTGGAACGATATACGTGCACCTCATGGGCATTCACGTTCCGTTTGAATACACATCGCTTCTGCCTTTGCACCGGCTCCATTATATCAGTTCCCGCCTGTTACTCATGAATCAATGTCAATAGAGAGGACTACTGCCGTAAAGGTGGAGGCCGAGGTAATAGATCGGGTGCCAATCGGTGGCTCTTGGCTGGAACGATATAAGTGCACCTCATGGGCATTCACGTTCCGTTTGAATACACATCGCTCCTGCCTTTGCACCGGCTCCATTATATCAGTTCCCGCCTGTTACTCAGGAATCCCTGTCAATAGAGAGGAATACTGCCGTAAAGGTGGAGGCCGAGGTAATAGATCGGCTGCCAATCAGCGGCTCTAGGCTGGAACGATATACGTGCACCTCATGGGCATTCACGTTCCGTTTGAATACACATCGCTCCTGCCTTTGCACCGGCTCCATTATATCAGTTCCCGCCTGTTACTCAGGAATCCCTGTCAATAGAGCGGACTACTGCCGTAAAGGTGGAGGCCGAGGTAATAGATCGGGTGCCAATCGGCGGCTCTAGGCTGGACCGATATACGTGCTCCTTATGGGCATTCACGTTCCGTTTGAATGCACATCGCTCCTGCCTTTGCACCGGCTCCATTATATCAGTTCCCGCCTGTTACTCAGGAATCCCTGTCAATAGAGAGGACTACCGCCGTAAAGGTGGAGGTCGAGGTAATAGATCGGGTGCCAATCGGCGGCTCTAGGCTGGAACGATATGCGTGCACCTCATGGGCATTCACGTTCCGTTTGAATGCACATCGATCCTGCCTTTGCACCGGCTCCATTATATCAGTTCCCGCCTGTTACTCAGGAATCCCTGTCAATAGAGAGGACTACAGCCGTAAAGGTGGAGGCCGAGGTAATAGATCGGGTGCCAAACCGCGGCTCTAGGCTGGAACGATATACGTGCACCTCATGGGCATTCACGTTCCGTTTGAATGCACATCGCTCCTGCCTTTGCACCGGCTCCATTATATCAGTTCCCGCCTGTTACTCAGGAATCCCTGTCAATATAGAGGACTACTGCCGTAAAGGTGGAGGTCGAGGTAATAGATCGGGTGCCAATCGGCGACTCTAGGCTGGAACGATATACGTGCACCTCATGGGCATTCACGTTCTGTTTGAATTTACATCGCTCCTGCCTTTGCACCGGCTCCTTTATATCAGTTCCCGCCTGTTACTCAGGAATCCCTGTCAATAGAGAGGACTACTGCCGTAAAGGTGGAGGCCGAGGTAATAGATTGGGTGCCAAACTACGGCTCTAGGCTGGAACGATATACGTGCACCTCATGGGCATTCACGTTCCGTTTGAATGCACATTGCTCCTGCCTTTGCACCGGCTCCATTATATCAGTTCCCGCCTGTTACTCATGAATCACTATCAATAGAGAGGACTACTGTCGTAAAGGTGGAGGCCGAGGTAATAGATCGGGTGCCAATCGGCGGCTCTAGGCTGGAACGATATACGTGCTCCTCATGGGCATTCACGTTCCGTTTGAATACACATCGCTCCTGCCTTTGCACCGGCTCCATTATATCAGTTCCCGCCTGTTACTCAGGAATCCCTGTCAATAGAGAGGACTACTGCCGTAAAGGTGGAGGCCGTGGTAATAGATCGGGTGCCAAACGGCGGCTCTAGGCTGGAACGATATACGTGCACCTCATGGGCATTCACGTTCCGTTTGAATACACATCGCTCCTGCCTTTGCACCGGCTCCATTATATCAGTTCCCGCCTGTTACTCAGGAATACCTGTCAATAGGGAGGACTACTGCCGTAAAGGTGGAGGCCGAGGTAATAGATCGGTTGCCAAACGGCGGCTCTAGGCTGGAACGATATACGTGCACCTCATGGGCATTCACGTTTCGTTTGAATGCACATCGCTCCTGCCTTTGCACCGGCTCCATTATATCAGTTCCCGCCTGTTACTCAGGAATCCCTGTCAATAGAGCGGACTACTGCCGTAAAGGTGGAGGCCGAGGTAATAGATCGGGTGCCAATCGGTGGCTCTAGGCCGGAACGATATACGTGCACCTCATGGGCATTCACGTTCCGTTTGAATACACATCGCTCCTGCCTTTGCACCGGCTCCATTATATCAGTTCCCGCCTGTTACTCAGGAATCCCTGTCAATAGAGAGGACTACTGCCGTAAAGGTGGAGGCCGAGGTAATAGATCGGGTGCCAAACGGCGGCTCTAGGCTGGAACGATATACGTGCACCTCATGGGCATTCACGTTCCGTTTGAATACACATCGCTCCTGCCTTTGCACCGGCTCCATTATATCAGTTCCCGCCTGTTACTCAGGAATCCCTGTCAATAGAGAGGACTACTGCCGTAAAGGTGGAGGCCGAGGTAATAGATCAGGTGCCAAACGGCGGCTCTAGGCTGGAACGATATACGTGCACTTCATGGGCATTCACGTTCCGTTTGAATTCACATCGCTCCTGCCTTTGCACCGGCTCCATTATATCAGTTCCCGCCTGTTGCTCATGAATCCCTGTCACTAGAGAGGACTACTGTCGTAAAGGTGGAGGCCGAGGTAATAGATCGGGTGCCAAACGGCGGCTTTAGGCTGGAACAATATACGTGCACCTCATGGGCATTCACGTTCCGTTTGAATACACATCGCTCCTGCCGTTGCACCGGCTCC
This sequence comes from Scilla litardierei, assembly GCA_030789695.1. Lineage (NCBI taxonomy): Eukaryota > Viridiplantae > Streptophyta > Magnoliopsida > Asparagales > Asparagaceae > Scilla > Scilla litardierei. The sequence goes on along the minus strand of CM061131.1, from coordinate 50,609,638 downwards.
ATTATATCAGTTCCCGCCTGTTACTCAGGAATCCCTGTCAATAGAGAGGACTACTGCCGTAAATGTGGAGGCCGAGGTAATAGATCGGGTGCCAATCGGCGGCTCTAGGCTCGACCGATATACGTGCACCTCATGGGCATTCACGTTCCGTTTGAATACACATCGCTCCTGCCTTTGCACCCGCTCCATTATATAAGTTCCCACCTGTTACTTATGAATCCCTGTCAATAGAGAGGACTACTGCCGTAAAGGTGGAGGCCGAGGTAATAGATCGGGTCCCAATCGGCGGCTCTAGGCTGGAACGATATACGTGCACCTCATGGGCATTCACGTTCCGTTTGAATACACATCGCTCCTGCCTTTGCACCGGCTCCATTATATCAGTTCCCGCCTGTTACTCATGAATCCCTGTCAATAGAGAGGACTACTGCCGTAAAGGTGGAGGCCGAGGTAATAGATCGGGTGCCAAACTGCGGCTCTAGGCTGGAACGATATACGTGCACCTCATGGGCATTCACGTTCCGTTTGAATACACATCGCTCCTGCCTTTGCACCGGCTCCATTATATCAGTTCCCACCTGTTACTCATGAATCCCTGTCAATAGAGAGGACTATTGCCGTAAAGGTGGAGGCCGAGGTAATAGATCGGGTGACAATCGGCGGCTCTAGGCTGCAACGATATACGTGCACCTCATGGGCATTCACGTTCTGTTTGAATGCACATCGCTCCTGCCTTGGCACCGGCTCCATTATATCAGTTTCCGCCTGTTACTCAGGAATCTCTGTCAATAGAGAGGACTACTGCCGTAAAGGTGGAGGCCGAGGTAATAGATCGGGTGCCAATCGGCGGCTCTAGGCTGGAACGATATACGTGCACCTCATGTGCATTCATGTTCCGTTTGAATACACATCGCTCCTGCCTTTGCACCGGCTCCATTATATCAGTTCCCGCCTGTTACTCAGGAATCCATGTCAATAGAGAGGACTACTGCCGTAAAGGTGGAGGCCGAGGTAATAGATCGGGTGCCAAACGGCGGCTCTAGGCTGGAACGATATACGTGCACCTCATGGGCATTCACGTTCCGTTTGAATACACATCGCTCCTGCCTTTGCCCCGGCTCCATTATATCAGTTCCCGCCTGTTACTCATGAATCACAGTCAATAGAGAGGACTACTGCCGTAAAGGTGGAGGCCGAGGTAATAGATCGGGTGCCAATCGGCGGCTCTAGGCTGGAACGATATACGTGCACCTCATGGGCATTCACGTTCCGTTTGAATACACATCGCTCCTGCCTTTGCACCGGCTCCATTATATCAGTTCCCGCCTTTTACTCAGAAATCCATGTCAATAGAGAGGACTACTGCCATAAAGGTGGAGGCCGAGGTAATAGATCGGGTGCCAAACGGCGGTTCTAGGCTGGAACGATATACGTGCACATCATGGGCATTCAAGTTCCGTTTGAATACACATCGCTCCTGCCTTTGCACCGGCTCCATTATATCAGTTCCCGCCTGTTACTCATGAATCACTGTCAATAGAGAGGACTACTGCCGTAAAGGTGGAGGCCGAGGTAATAGATCGGGTGCCAATCGGCGGCTCTAAGCTGGAACGATATACGTGCACCTCATGGGCATTCACGTTCCGTTTGAATACACATCGCTCCTGCCTTTGCACCGGCTCCATTATATCAGTTCCCGCCTGTTACTCAGGAATCCCTGTCAATAGAGAGGACTACTGCCGTAAAGGTGGAGGCCGAGGTAATAGATCGGGTGCCAATCGGCGGCTCTAGGCTCGACCGATATACGTGCACCTCATGGGCATTCACGTTCCGTTTGAATACACATCGCTCCTGCCTTTGCACCCGCTCCATTATATAAGTTCCCGCCTGTTACTTATGAATCCCTGTCAATAGTGAAGACTACTACCGTAAAGGTGGAGGCCGAGGTAATAGATCGGGTGCCAATCGGCGGCTCTAGGCTGGAACGATATACGTGCACCTCATGGGCATTCACGTTCCGTTTGAATGCACATCGCTCCTGCCTTTGCACCGGCTCCATTATATCAGTTCCCGCCTGTTACTCATGAATCCCTGTCAATAGAGAGGACTACTGCCGTAAAGGTGGAGGCCGAGGTAATAGATCGGGTGACAATCGGCGGCTCTAGGCTCGACAGATATACGTGCACCTCATGGGCATTTACGTTCCGTTTGAATGCACATCCCTCCTGCCTTTGCACCGGCTCCATTATATCAGTTCCCGCCTGTTACTCAGGAATCCCTGTCAATAGAGAGGACTACTGCCGTAAAGGTGGAGGCCGAGGTAATAGATCGGGTGCCAATCGGCGGCTCTAGGCTGGAACGATATACGTGCACCTCATGGGCATTCACGTTCCGTTTGAATACACATCGCTCCTGCCTTTGCACCGGCTCCATTATATCAGTTCCCGCCTTTTACTCAGGAATCCATGTCAATAGAGAGGACTACTGCCGTAAAGGTGGAGGCCGAGGTAATAGATCGGGTGCCAAACGGCGGCTCTAGGCTGGAACGATATACGTGCACCTCATGGGCATTCACGTTCCGTTTGAATACACATCGCTTCTGCCTTTGCTCCGGCTCCATTATATCAGTTCCCGCCTGTTACTCATGAATCCCTGTCAATAGAGAGGACTACTGCCGTAAAGGTGGAGGCCGAGGTAATAGATCGGGTGACAATCGGCAGCTCTAGGCTCGACAGATATACGTGCACCTCATGGGCATTTACGTTCCGTTTGAATGCACATCCCTCCTGCCTTTGCACCGGCTCCATTATATCAGTTCCCGCCTGTTACTCAGGAATCCCTGTCAATAGATAGGACTACTGCCGTAAAGGTGGAGGCCGAGGTAATAGATCGGGTGCCAATCGGCGGCTCTAGGCTGGAACGATATACGTGCACCTCATGGGCATTCACGTTCCATTTGAATACACATCGCTCCTGCCTTTGCACCGGCTCCATTATATCAGTTCCCGCCTTTTACTCAGGAATCCATGTCAATAGAGAGGACTACTGCCGTAAAGGTGGAGGCCGAGGTAATAGATCGGGTGCCAAACGGCGGCTCTAGGCTGGAACGATATACGTGCACCTCATGGGCATTCACGTTCCGTTTGAATGCACATCGCTCCTGCCTTTGCACCGGCTCCATTATATCAGTTCCCGCCTGTTACTCATGAATCCCTGTCAATAGAGAGGACTACTGCCGTAAAGGTGGAGGCCGAGGTAATAGATCGGGTGACAATCGGCGGCTCTAGGCTCGACAGATATACGTGCACCTCATGGGCATTTACGTTCCGTTTGAATGCACATCCCTCCTGCCTTTGCACCGGCTCCATTATATCAGTTCCCGCCTGTTACTCAGGAATCCCTGTCAATAGAGAGGACTACTGCCGTAAAGGTGGAGGCCGAGGTAATAGATCGGGTGCCAATCGGCGGCTCTAGGCTGGAACGATATACGTGCACCTCATGGGCATTCACGTTCCGTTTGAATACACATCGCTCCTGCCTTTGCACCGGCTCCATTATATCAGTTCCCGCCTTTTACTCAGGAATCCATGTCAATAGAGAGGACTACTGCCGTAAAGGTGGAGGCCGAGGTAATAGATCGGGTGCCAAACGGCGGCTCTAGGCTGGAACGATATACGTGCACCTCATGGGCATTCACGTTCCGTTTGAATACACATCGCTTCTGCCTTTGCACCGGCTCCATTATATCAGTTCCCGCCTGTTACTCATGAATCACTGTCAATAGAGAGGACAACTGCCGTAAAGGTGGAGGCCGAGGTAATAGATCGGGTGCCAATCGGTGGCTCTTGGCTGAAACGATATAAGTGCACCTCATGGGCATTCACGTTCCGTTTGAATACACATCGCTCCTGCCTTTGCACCGGCTCCATTATATCAGTTCCCGCCTGTTACTCAGGAATCCCTGTCAATAGAGAGGACTACTGCCGTAAAGGTGGAGGCCGAGGTAATAGATCGACTGCCAATCAGCGGCTCTAGGCTGGAACGATATACGTGCACCTCATGGGCATTCACGTTCCGTTTGAATACACATCGCTCCTGCCTTTGCACCGGCTCCATTATATCAGTTCCCGCCTGTTACTCAGGAATCCCTGTCAATAGAGCGGACTACTGCCGTAAAGGTGGAGGCCGAGGTAATAGATCGGGTGCCAATCGGCGGCTCTAGGCTGGACCGATATACGTGCTCCTTATGGGCATTCACGTTCCGTTTGAATGCACATCGCTCCTGCCTTTGCACCGGCTCCATTAGATCAGTTCCCGCCTGTTACTCAGGAATCCCTGTCAATAGAGAGGACTACCGCCGTAAAGGTGGAGGTCGAGGTAATAGATTGGGTGCCAATCGGCGGCTCTAGGCTGGAACGATATGCGTGCACCTCATGGGCATTCACGTTCCGTTTGAATGCACATCGATCCTGCCTTTGCACCGGCTCTATTATATCAGTTCCCGCCTGTTACTCAGGAATCCCTGTCAATAGAGAGGACTACAGCCGTAAAGGTGGAGGCTGAGGTAATAGATCGGGTGCCAAACCGCGGCTCTAGGCTGGAACGATATACGTGCACCTCATGGGCATTCACGTTCCGTTTGAATGCACATCGCTCCTGCCTTTGCACCGGCTCCATTATATCAGTTCCCGCCTGTTACTCAGGAATCCCTGTCAATATAGAGGACTACTGCCGTAAAGGTGGAGGTCGAGGTAATAGATCGGGTGCCAATCGGCGACTCTAGGCTGGAACGATATACGTGCACCTCATGGGCATTCACGTTCTGTTTGAATGCACATCGCTCCTGCCTTTGCACCGGCTCCTTTATATCAGTTCCCGCCTGTTACTCAGGAATCCCTGTCAATAGAGAGGACTACTGCCGTAAAGGTGGAGGCCGAGGTAATAGATTGGGTGCCAAACTACGGCTCTAGGCTGGAACGATATACGTGCACCTCATGGGCATTCACGTTCCGTTTGAATGCACATCGCTCCTGCCTTTGCACCGGCTCCATTATATCAGTTCCCGCCAGTTACTCATGAATCACTGTCAATAGAGAGGACTACTGTCGTAAAGGTGGAGGCCGAGGTAATAGATCGGGTGCCAATCGGCGGCTCTAGGCTGGAACAATATACGTGCTCCTCATGGGCATTCACGTTCCGTTTGAATACACATCGCTCCTGCCTTTGCACCGGCTCCATTATATCAGCTCCCGCCTGTTACTCAGGAATCCCTGTCAATAGAGAGGACTACTGCCGTAAAGGTGGAGGCCGAGGTAATAGATCGGGTGCCAAACGGCGGTTCTAGGCTGGAATGATATACGTGCACCTCATGGGCATTCACGTTCCGTTTGAATACACATCGCTCCTGCCTTTGCACCGGCTCCATTATATCAGTTCCCGCCTGTTACTCAGGAATCCCTGTCAATAGAGAGGACTACCGCCGTAAAGGTGGAGGCCGAGGTAATAGATCGGGTGCCAATCGGTGGCTCTAGGCTGGAACGATATGCGTGCACCTCATGGGCATTCACGTTCCGTTTGAATGCACATCGATCCTGCCTTTGCACCGGCTCCATTATATCAGTTCCCGCCTATTACTCAGGAATCCCTGTCAATAGAGAGGACTACTGCCGTAAAGGTGGAGGCGAGGTAATAGATCGGGTGCCAAACGGCGGCTCTAGGCTGGAACGATATACGTGCACCTCATGGGCATTCACGTTCCGTTTGAATGCACATCACTCCTGCCTTTGCACCGGCTCCATTATATCAGTTCCCGCCTGTTACTCAGGAATCCCTGTCAATAGAGAGGACTACTGCCGTAAAGGTGGAGGTCGAGGTAATAGATCGGGTGCCAATCAGCGGCTCTAGGCTGGACCGATATACGTGCACCTCATGGGCATTCACGTTCTGTTTGAATGCACATCTCTCCTGCCTTTGCACCGGCTCCATTATATCAGTTCCCGCCTGTTACTCAGGAATCCCTGTCAATAGAGAGGACTACTGCCGTAAAGGTGGAGGCCGAGGTAATAGATAGGGTGCCAAACTGCGGCTCTAGGCTGTAACGATATACGTGCACCTCATGGGCATTCACGTTCCGTTTGAATGCACATCGCTCCTGCCTTTGCACCGGCTCCATTATATCAGTTCCCGCATGTTACTCATGAATCACTGTCAATAGAGAGGACTACTGTCGTAAAGGTGGAGGCCGAGGTAATAGATCGGGTGCCAATCGGCGGCTCTAGGCTGGAACGATATACGTGCTCCTCATGGGCATTCACGTTCCGTTTGAATGCACATCGCTCCTGCCTTTGCACCGGCTCCATTATATCAGCTCCCGCCTGTTACTCAGGAATCCCTGTCAATAGAGAGGACTACTGCCGTAAAGGTGGAGGCCGAGGTAATAGATCGGGTGCCAAACGGCGGCTCTAGGCTGGAACGATATACGTGCACCTCATGGGCATTCACGTTCCGTTTGAATACACATCGCTCCTGCCTTTGCACCGGCTCCATTATATCAGTTCCCGCCTGTTACTCAGAATCCCTGTCAATAGAGAGGACTACTGCCGTAAAGGTGGAGGCCGAGGTAATAGATCGGGTGCCAATCGGCGGCTTTAGGCTGGACCGATATACGTGCACCTCATGGGCATTCACGTTCCGTTTGAATGCACATCGCTCCTGCCTTTGCACCGGCTCCATTATATCAGTTCCCGCCTGTTACTCAGGAATCCCTGTCAATAGAGAGGACTACTGCCGTAAAGGTGGAGGCTGAGGTAATAGATCGGGTGCCAAACGGCGGCTCTAGGCTGGAACGATATCCGTGCACCTCATGGGCATTCACGTTCTGTTTGAATGCACATCGCTCCTGCCTTTTCACCGGCTCCGTTATATCAGTTCCCGCCTGTTGCTCATGAATCACTGTCAATAGAGAGGACTACTGCCGTAAAGGTGGAGGCCGAGGTAATAGATCGGGTGCCAATCGGCGGCTCTAGGCTGGAACGATACACGTGCACCTCATGGGCATTCACGTTCCGTTTGAATACACATCGCTCCTGCCTTTGCACCGGCTCCATTATATCAGTTCCCGCCTGTTACTCAGGAATCCCTGTCAATAGAGAGGACTACTGCCGTAAAGGTGGAGGCCGAGGTAATAGATCGGGTGCCAAACGGCGGCTCTAGGCTGGAACGATATACGTGCACCTCATGGGCATTCACGTTCCGTTTGAATACACATCGCTCCTGCCTTTGCACCGGCTCCATTATATCAGTTCCCGCCTGTTACTCAGGAATCCCCGTCAATAAAGAGGACTACTGCCGTAAAGGTGGAGGCCGAGGTAATAGATCGGTTGCCAAACGGCGGCTCTAGGCTGGAACGATATACGTGAACCTCATGGGCATTCACGTTTCGTTTGAATAAACATCGCTCCTGCCTTTGCACCGGCTCCAATATATCAGTTCCCGCCTGTTACTCAGGAATCCCTGTCAATTGAGCGGACTACTGCCGTAAAGGTGGAGGCCGAGGTAATAGATCGGGTGCCAATCGGCGGCTCTAGGCTGGAACGATATACGTGCACCTCATGGGCATTCACGTTCCGTTTGAATACACATCGCTCCTGCCTTTGCACCGGCTCCATTATATCAGTTCCCGCCTGTTACTCAGGAATCCCTGTCAAAAGAGAGGACTACTGCCGTAAAGGTGGAGGCTGAGGTAATAGATCGGGTGCCAAACGGCGGCTCTAGGCTGGAACGATATACGTGCACCTCATGGGCATTCACGTTCCGTTTGAATACACATCGCTTCTGCCTTTGCACCGGCTCCATTATATCAGTTCCCGCCTGTTACTCAGGAATCCCTGTCAATAGAGAGGACTACTGCCGTAAAGGTGGAGGCCGAGGTAATAGATCGGGTGCCAAACGGCGGCTCTAGGCTGGAATGATATACGTGCACTTCATGGGCATTCACGTTCTGTTTGAATACACATCGCTCCTGCCTTTGCACCGGCTCCATTATATCAGTTCCCGCCTGTTGCTCATGAATCCCTGTCACTAGAGAGGACTACTGTCGTAAAGGTGGAGGCCGAGGTAATAGATCGGGTGCCAAACGGCGGCTTTAGGCTGGAACGATATACGTGCACCTCATGGGCATTCACGTTCCGTTTGAATACACATCGCTCCTGCCGTTGCACCGGCTCCATTATATCAGTTCCCGCCTGTTACTCAGGAATCCCTGTCAATAGAGAGGACTACTGCCGTAAAGGTGGAGGCCGAAGTAATAGATCGGGTGCCAATCGGCGGCTCTAGGCTTGACCGATATACGTGCACCTCATGGGCATTCACGTTCCGTTTGAATACACATCGCTCCTGCCTTTACACCCGCTCCATTATATAAGTTCCCGCCTGTTACTTATGAATCCCTGTCAATAGAGAGGACTACTGCCGTAAAGGTGGAGGCCGAGGTAATAGATCGGGTGCCAATCGGCGGCTCTAGGCTGGAACGATATACGTGCACCTCATGGGCATTCACGTTCCGTTTGAATACACATCGCTCCTGCCTTTGCACCGGCTCCATTATATCAGTTCCCGCCTGTTACTCATGAATCCCTGTCAATAGAGAGGACTACTGCCGTAAAGGTGGAGGCCGAGGTAATAGATCGGGTGCCAAACTGCGGCTCTAGGCTGGAACGATATACGTGCACCTCATGGGCATTCACGTTCCGTTTGAATACACATCGCTCCTGCCTTTGCACCGGCTCCATTATATCAGTTCCCACCTGTTACTCATGAATCCCTGTCAATAGAGAGGACTACTGCCGTAAAGGTGGAGGCCGAGGTAATAGATCGGGTGACAATCGGCGGCTCTAGGCTGCAACGATATACGTGCACCTCATGGGCATTCACGTTCCGTTTGAATGCACATCGCTCCTGCCTTTGCACCGGCTCCATTATATCAGTTTCCGCCTGTTACTCAGGAATCCCTGTCAATAGAGAGGACTACTGCCGTAAAGGTGGAGGCCGAGGTAATAGATCGGGTGCCAATCGGCGGCTCTAGGCTGGAACGATATACGTGCACCTCATGGGCATTCACGTTCCGTTTGAATACACATCGCTCCTGCCTTTGCACCGGCCCCATTATATCAGTTCCCGCCTGTTACTCAGGAATCCATGTCAATAGAGAGGACTACTGCCGTAAAGGTGGAGGCCGAGGTAATAGATCGGGTGCCAAACGGCGGCTCTAGGCTGGAACGATATACGTGCACCTCATGGGCATTCACGTTTGTTTGAATACACATCGCTCCTGCCTTTGCACCGGCTCCATTATATCAGTTCTCGCCTGTTGCTCATGAATCCCTGTCAATAGAGAGGACTACTGCCGTAAAGGTGGAGGTTGAGGTAATAGATCGGGTGCCAAACGGCGGCTCTAAGCTGGAACGATATACGTACACCTCATGGGCATTCACGTTCCGTTTGAATACACATCGCTCCTGCCTTTGCACCGGCTCCATTATATCAGTTCCCGCCTGTTACTCAGGAATCCCTGTCAATAGAGAGGACTACTGCCGTAAAGGTGGAGGCCGAGGTAATAGATCGGGTGCCAAACGGCGGCCCTAGGCTGGAACGATATACGTGCACCTCATGGGCAATCACGTTCCGTTTGAATACACATCGCTCCTGCCTTTGCACCGGCTCCATTATATCAGTTCCCGCCTGTTACTCAGGAATCCCTGTCAATAGAGAGGACTACTGCCGTAAAGGTGGAGGCCGAGGTAATAGATCGGGAGCCAATCGGCGGCTCTAGGCTGGAACGATATACGTGCACCTCATGGGCATTCACGTTCCGTTTGAATACACATCGCTCCTGCCTTTGCACCGTCTCCATTATATCAGTTCCCGCCTGTTACTCAGGAATCCCTGTCAATAGAGAGAACTACTGTCGTAAAGGTGGAGGCCGAGGTAATAGATCGGGTGCCAATCGGCGGCTCTAGGCTCGACCGATATACGTGCACCTCGTGGGCATTCACGTTCCGTTTGAATACACATCGCTCCTGCCTTTGCACCGGCTCCATTATATCAGTTCCCGCCTGTTACTCAGGAATCCCTGTCAATAGAGAGGACTACTGCCGTAAAGGTGGAGGCCGAGGTAATAGATCGGGTGCCAATCTGCGGCTCTAGGCTGGAACGATATACGTGCACCTCATGGGCATTCACGTTCCATTTGAATACACATCGCTCCTGCCTTTGCACCGGCTCCATTATATCAGTTCCCCCTGTTACTCAGGAATCCCTGTCAATAGAGAGAGGACTACTGCCGTAAAGGTGGATGCCGAGGTAATAGATCAGGTGCCAATCGGCGGCTCTAGGCTCGACCGATATACGTGCACCTCATGGACATTCACGTTCCGTTTGAATGCACATCGCTCCTGCCTTTGCACCGGCTCCATTATATCAGTTCTCGCCTGTTGCTCATGAATCCCTGTCAATATAGAGGACTACTGCCGTAAAGGTGGAGGCCGAGGTAATAGATCGGGTGCCAAACGGCGGCTCTAGGCTGGAACGATATACGTGCACCTCATGGGCATTCACGTTCTGTTTGAATGCACATCGCTCCTGCCTTTGCACCGGCTCCATTATATCAGTTCCCGCCTGTTACTCAGGAATCCCTGTCAATAGAGAGGACTACTGCCGTAAAGGTGGAGGCCGAGGTAATAGATCGGGTGCCAATCGGCGGCTCTAGGCTCGACCGATATACGTGCACCTCATGGGCATTCACGTTCCGTTTGAATACACATCGCTCCTGCCTTTGCACCCGCTCCATTATATAAGTTCCCGCCTGTTACACATGAATCCCTGTCAATAGAGAGGACTACTGCCGTAAAGGTGGAGGCCGAGGTAGTAGATCGGGAGCCAATCGGCGGCTCTAGGCTGGAACGATATACGTGCACCTCATGGGCATTCACGTTCCGTATGAATACACATCGCTCCTGCCTTTGCACCGTCTCCATTATATCAGTTCCCGCCTGTTACTCATGAATCCCTGTCAATAGAGAGGACTACTGTCGTAAAGGTGGAGGCCGAGGTAATAGATCGGGTGCCAATCGGCGGCTTTAGGCTCGACCGATATACGTGCACCTCATGGGCATTCATGTTCCGTTTGAATACACATCGCTCCTGCCTTTGTACCGGCTCCATTATATCAGTTCCCGCCTGTTACTCAGGAATCCCTGTCAATAGAGAGGACTACTGCCGTAAAGGTGGAGGCCGAGGTAATAGATCGGGTGCCAATCGGCGGCTCTAGGCTGGAACGATATACGTGCACCTCATGGGCATTCACGTTCCGTTTGAATACACATCGTTCCTGCCTTTGCACCGGCTCCATTATATCAGTTCCCCCTGTTACTCAGGAATCTCTGTCAATAGAGAGAGGACTACTGCCGTAAAGGTGGAGGCCGAGGTAATAGATCGGGTGCCAATCGGCGGCTCTAGGCTCGACCGATATACGTGCACCTCATGGGCATTCACGTTCCGTTTGAATGCACAACGCTCCTGCCTTTGCACCGGCTCCATTATATCAGTTCCCGCCTGTTACTCATGAATCCCTGTCAATATAGAGGACTACTGCCGTAAAGGTGGAGGCCGATGTAATAGATCGGGTGCCAATCGACGGCTTTAGGCTGGACCGATATACGTGCACCTCAAGGGCATTCACGTTCCGTTTGAATGCACATCGCTCCTGCCTTTGCCCCGGCTCCATTATATCAGTTCCCGCCTGTTACTCATGAATCCCTGTCAATAGAGAGGACTACTGCCGTAAAGGTGGAGGCCGAGGTAATAGATCGGGTGCCAATCAGCGGCTCTAGGCTGGAACGATATACGTGCACCTCATGGGCATTCACGTTCTGTTTGAATGCACATCGCTCCTGCCTTTGCACCGGGTCCATTATATCAGTTCCCGCCTGTTACTCATGAATCCCTGTCAATAGAGAGGACTACTGCCGTAAAGGTGGAGGCCGAGGTAGTAGATCGGGTGCAAATCGGTGGCTCTAGGCTGGAACGATATACGTGCACCTCATGGGCATTCACGTTCCGTTTGAATACACATCGCTCCTGCCTTTGCACCGGCTCCATTATATCATTTCCCGCCTGTTACTCATGAATCCCTGTCAATAGATAGGACTACTGCCGTAAAGGTGGAGGCCGAGGTAATAGATCGGGTGCCAAACGGTGGCTCTAGGCTCGACCGATATACGTGCATCTCTTGGGCATTTACGTTCCGTTTGAATACACATCGCTCCTGCCTTTGCACCGGCTCCATTATATCAGTTCCCGCCTGTTACTCATGAATCACTGTCAATAGAGAGGACTACTGCTGTAAAGGTGGAGCCTGATGTAATAGATCGGGTGCCAATCGGCGGCTCTAGGCTGGAACAATATACGTGCACCTTATGGGCATTTGCTTTCCGTTTGAATGCACATCGCTCCTGAACGTGCAGTGGCTACTAAACAATAGATATTTATAGATCGGTTGCGAGACGCAATCGGTATGCCACGTAATGATGAAAGTACAACCGCCATCTCGTACAATCTTATTTCGGAGGTATGTAATGATGACAGTAAATGATTCTGCTTTCTTCTCAACAATGTTCACGTGTGGTAACTGGAGAATGAGTCAAGTAGAACCTCGCTTTCTGTGTGAGCCCTTCATTACGATTTTTTTGCCCATCCGAACGGATGCTTTACCCCTGCCGTCTGATGAGATCGTTTTAGTCAGTTCCACTTTCATATGTAATCCAGCGGCTGAGATTAAAATAACCTATCATTATATATATGTGTAGTCAGTAGACGAGGGGTTTCGCGGAAAATTTCATTCCTCTTTCCTTTGGTCTGTCGTTCCGTTTTCTTCTTCATCTCAACACTCTCGCATTTCGTACTCGGGTTTCTTCATGCCGCCAAAACGATCTCGTGAGTCGACTTTTTCTGACCCTTGGGGAGTTAGTGATGATGATTCACCGTCACCTGAACACGATGATCCCCTTCCCTCTTCGTTCCCGGCCTATAGACCCATTCTGCGTGATTCGCTTTCGCTTGGTCCAACTCAAGGTGAACACAATGTGTTGTTGCCTCCTACTGGGTTTCCTCCTTTACATGCAGGTTCATCAGTTCCATCTCCGACTGAAAAAGCCCCACTCGAGGACAACAGTAATGGCCTCCTCTCTATGGATGGGATGTCTCGCCGTCAGGACTCTGTTCTGCACAACCTCCGTAGCAAACTCGAGGAGCTTACTACGTCTGTCTCTGTACTTACAGATGAACAACGTCAGCTTAAGGATATACTCATAGGCAATGTAAGCCCCGCATCTGCTGCTTCATCATCCTCCCATCAGCCGGTGAACTTTACTCGTAGATTAGGAGAAATTGAAACCCATCTCTCCAACACCAATCTGGCGATCTCACTTCTGCGTAGCGACTTCGACACTATGATGCTCATAATGTCGAACATACAAGAGAAGATGGAGACTCTGGTGCCCTCTCCTAGAGACATCCGTACTGTTGCCCCACCATCACCACCTCTCCGCCTCCGCCTCCAGGTTTTTGAGTTGGCCGGGCCTTTGGCGCACAAGCCTTTCTCTTGTCTTATATTGTATTTTTGATCATCGACGGAGAAGAGTGTTTGTGGGTAGATATTCTTTGGTGTTTTATGTCATTATGTACGAAATGTAGTTTCAAATTTTTTGTGGTATGTACAGTGTAACGTATAAATGTTGTAGTATGATAGAATTCAGACCTTAATACACTGTCATTTAATTTGATACAATTGCATGACATTACGAAATTGATATATGTGATATATACATCGATGCTTACTTGAATCAATGTCCGAAATTGAAATTACCTATGTAAAAACTTTTTACCGTTATATGATTTACCCAGCGAGCACAACGGGCATAAATTGTGACCGTCCTTATAAACGTTGTGATAAAACATTTACGTTTGCACATAATTACTCAGCGCGCACAACGGTCACATAATGTGTTTGACCGATGTGCGGGCTGTGAGCATACCCGTATCTGATTATCCACAATTACTCAGTTCACACAACTGCATGTATTTGTGACCTTTTTGCGCGCGGAGCCAAACTCGTTTTTTGAATTCTAGGGCTGACTAGGACAAGATAAAGAGTGGCTAGGATTTGATCCTGGGAAATCAATGGCTGAGATTGGATTTTATGGAAATTTTATGTTGGAAAACTTAAATTTTAGTGGGAAAAGTGTCTTGGAAACCAAAACTTTGAAATTAGAAGTGTCTTTGGAAAGATTGTGGAGATTAAATTTGGGGGGGACGTGCCTTGGGAACCTAAACTTTGAAATTAGAAGTGCCTTGGTAAAGATTGTGAAGATTAAATTTAGGGGGGAAATGCCTTGGAAACCTAAACTTTGAAATAAAAAGTGCTTTGGGAAAGATTATGTAGAAGCATGATCCATTAAATTAAACAAAATAAAAAATTTAGTGTAAAACAATTTAGCGGAACAACAAATTAAATAATTAAAAGTGCCTTGAGTAATATTGTACAAACATAAATAATTTGCTCATCTTGCACAACAGCCATTATTTTCCCCGTTGTGCGTGTTGAGCAATTTTGTTATTGGCCTTCAAGTTTGCTCAACGCGCACCGTAAAGTCCAAACCTTCTTGGGAACATCATCTGGCTGAAACAGTATGTTGTAGATTCACTCGCCTTTATGTCCAATACAATATCACACACAGTGACTCTACTGTAGTCTATCGTCCTCATCAATGGGCCAGTCCAATTCGTCTATAAATAGCCTCTCTTCCCACTAGACCTTGTCAACCACTCCACTTATTAATGATAGTATTCTAACTGATTCTATCTGTTTCTACTTCATACACTATTTTTTCTTCACAATGCTAAATATTTCCCGTTGTTCATCACTGCTTCGTCTTCAACACACAAAGATGAACAATATACTACCGACAATTGACGTGTACTGGAGGATGTTATTTGCTCCTTCATATGTTCTACTACAGCAGCGGATTCTTCCGAGAAGAAGCAACCGTGATATATTTTTATATCAGTCCCTAAACGTAAAGTTGCATGTCTTTATTCCCTATTTTTTACTTAAATATGCTTTTTATCGTTCATAATTGATGCTTCTTCAACGCATACAGTGGCATGCGCTGAAGAATCCAGATCAGCCAACTTCGTTAAAGGAGTGGCTACTTATACCGTTATGGACGATCTGGATGCTAGTGATGATGGTGCGTGCTATTGGAGCTGATCATAAATGCCATCTGGCTTGAGCTGTTCAGCATGACTCTGTCACTGTGAACAGTTTTGCGTAGTGGGATTCAATGTACCATTAGGATATTCCCGTGATTGAATTTCATACCAGTTCCAAACTGTGAAGTTGCAAAATGTTTAGCTATAGTTTCAACTTTGTTATGTAATGTACAGAATAATGCATAAATGTTGTAGTATTTTGGAATTCAGACCCTAATACAAAAATGATATAGGTGATATATATGTCCGACGTTGATATTACTGAGCAAAATTGTTTACCGAACTATAAATAACATTTATGCATTATGTACATTATAATGCATAATGCTGTAGTTTGTTAGAATTCAGACCTTAATACTATGTCATTTAATTTGATACAATTACAGGACAATACAAAATTGATATAAGGTGATATATACATTGATGCTTACTTAAATCAATGTCTGACATAGATATTCTGATCAAACACTGTTCACCGAACTATAAATTCCCCAGGGCGCTCAACAGGCTCATGCTATATGTTGTGATAAACTATTTACGTGTGCACACAGTTACTAGCATGCACAACGTTCGTATCGATATGTTGGACCGCTGTGCGCGATGAGCAAAACAGTATCTTGTTATCAACCATTACTCAAATCATACAACTGGACGTAGATGTGACCCTTTTGCTCGCAGAGCCAAACTGTATGCAATTAAACACAATAGACCATCGCACACAACAGTCAGATGCCATGACCGTTGTGCGTGCTGAGCAAAACTGTATTACATGCTCCATTACCCAAAGTTAATCATCCCGTCATATGGGCAACATAAGGTAAGGTTGCGAGCACTGATCAAATTACCCCCACCTGGGCGCGTTGAGCAAAACGGTCGTAACAAATAATTGCTCTGCGCACAAAACGTTAATAAAAAATCCCAAAATATAAAAGAAACACAAAATCGGGCGAGAATTAAATAATGTTCAGTCTGACATTATTTAAAAAATCAAAATTTAAGCAAATTTGATGCGCAGCAGTTGAATGATGGGTGTAAAGACATTTAAGTGATAAGACAACACATATCCTACTGTTTACATAATAGGACATCAAAAATAGCTACATTTCTTTGATTTGTTTAAAAAAAATACATTTTGGATATATAATACAGCGCGCACAACGGATCAAAATACACCCAGCTATGCGCGTTGAGCAAAGTAAACGTTACGAATAATTACTCTGCGCCCACAACGTTCAATACAAAATCCCCATAATTAATAACTTCAGCGCGCACACCGTTCAATATAAAATCCCAATAATAAAGAAGAAAACAAAATTGGGGGAGAATTAATTAATGTTCAGAGTCACTTCAGACTGACAGGCCAGTTAAAAAAATTACCATTGAAGCAAATGTGATGCGCAACAGTTGATTGATGGTGTAAAGACATTTAAGTGATAAGACAACACATATCAGACCGTATTCAGAATAAGACAGCAAAAATATCTACATTTCTTTAATTTGTTAAAATTTGATCCTTATTGCGCGGTATATAAAAAGGTATTACATTTATAAAATATAATACAGCGTGCACAACGGATCAAAATACACCCAGCTGTGCGCGTTGAGCAAAACGGTCGTAACGAATAATTCCTCTGCGCGCACAACGTTCAATACATTTAATTCCCATAATTCCCATAATTTATTACATCAGCGCGCACAACGTTCAGTACATTTAATTGATAAGACAACACATATCCGACTGCTTGTAGAATAAGACAGCAAAAAGATATACATTTCTTTGATTTGTTTAAATTTGTCCCTTAGTGCGAGGTATATAAAAAGGTATACATTTAGAATATATAATACATCGGGCACAACGGAACAAAATATACACAGCTGTCCGCGTTCAGCATAATGGTCGTAATGAATACTTACTCTGCGCGCACAACATTCATTACAAAATCCCCATATTTAATAACTTCAGCGCGCACAACGTTCAATAAAAAATCCCAATAATAAAGAAGAAACACAAAATTTTTGTAGATTAATTACTGTTCATACTGACATGCAAGAAAAAAAAATCAAAATTGATGCAAATATAATGGCAGCATTTGATTGATGGGTGTAAGGAAATTTAAGTGATTTGACAACACATATCTGATAGTTTACATAATAAGACTGTAAAAATATTCACATTTCTTTGATTTGTTAAAATTTGAGTTTTAGTGCTCACCGTGCGGGGTTTTTAAATTGTATACATTTTGGACATATAATACAGCGCGCACAACAGATCAAAATACAACCGGCTGTGCGCGTTGAGAAAAACGGTCGTAACGAATAATTACCATGCACGCACAACGTTCAATACTAAATTCTCATAATTAATATCTTCAGCGCGCACAACGTTGAATAAAAAATCCCAATAATAAAGAAAACACATAATTGGGTGGAGAATTAATTAATGTTCAGACTGACATGCCAGATAAAAAATCAAAATTGATGCAAATATAATGCGGAGCAGTTGATTGATGGGTATATAGACATTTACGTGATAAGACAACACATATCCGACAGTTTACAGAATAAGATAGCAAAAATATTCACATTTCTTTGATTTGTTTAAATTTGCGTTTTAGTGCGGATTGTGCGGGGTATTTAAAAAGGTATACAGTTTGCATATATAATACAGCGCGCACATCGCATCAAAATACACCCAGCTGTGCGCGTTGAGCAAAACAGTCGTACGAATAATTACTCTGCGCGCACAACGTTCTTCTAAAATTCCCAAAATTAATTACCTCAGCGCACACCACGTTCAATAAAAAATCCCAATAATAAAGAAAACACAAAATTGGGGGAGAATTAAATAATATTCAGACTGATGGGTGAACAGACATTTATTAAGTGATAAGAAACACATATCTTACTGTTTCCAGAATAAGACAACTTATACCTATGTGTTGATACTCATGGGTCACGCTGTTTGATTTGAGGTGTTCACATCGCTATAAATGGATTTATGAGTAATATTGTATAAACATAAATAATTTGCTCAACTCGCACAACTGCCATATTTTTACCCGTTTTGCGCTTTGAGCAATTTTCTTAGAGGCAATCAATTTTGTTAGCATCAATTTCTGTCGCCCACAGTAACCCAACTGTAGTCTTAGCCTCATCCATGCAGACCATACCCAGTCCAATTCGTCTATATAAAGTGATTCACTTCCCTCTAGACATCGTCAACCACTACTCCTCTCGATGATAGTGTTCTATATGGTTATACCTATACACAATATTTTCTTTTACATGCTAACTTTTTGTTCTTACTACTGAATGCTTCGTCTCCGACACACAAAGATAGCCAATAAACTTGCGGCAATTGCCGTGTAGCTGAAATTGAATTCGTCACATTTATATGGGCATCAAAGATGGAGTCTGCTGCTTCAGATATCATCAACAATGGTGTTGGCTCCTTCAGAAGAAGCACACGATGTTTTCGAATGCTTCACATTGCCATCAGCCTGAAGGTGCCACCAAGGTATCGGCTCTCAAACTGCGCAATCTTCTCTGAAACTGTGCATCCTCATTTGTTTCCATGCTCAGAAGAATTTCTTACGAGTTCCATTATTGCATTTCATACCAGTGCAAAAATGTGAAGAATCTCTATTGGAGCTGCTAATAACTGCAATATCCCCAGGAGACACGGTCACGGCATGAGAACTTGTCGTATGAGCAAAACTGTATTCCATTGCTCAAAGTTAATCAGCCCGCCCTGCGTCCAAAAGTAGTGACCTTTGTGTCCACTAAGCAAAAATATTAACTATACTGTGATTTGTCACAGTTACTGTCTTCTGATATGATGCTGCATGTTTTTTTGGAAAAACTTGGACATGCACCGCAAGAGTATCGGTGTATTTAGATTTTTCTCTTTTGGTAATCGAAACCAGATGTTTTTTTTGCCGTTGTGCGCGTTGAGTATAAAAAGGTCTACCATCAAGCAATTTTTCTCTTCGCGCACCACCGCACTCGGATACTAGTTGGAACAACGTCTGGCTGGTATCCATCTGCCATATATTCACGAGCACGAACTGTTACTCTACGGTGTTTCCATCCTCGTACTTGGTCAGTCCAACTCGTCTGTATATGGTTTCCGTACCCACCAGACCTCATCAACCACTACCCCAGGTGATTATAGTTCCTTTATCTGATTCTCTCTGATTCTTCTAATACAATGTTTTTTCTTCAAATTTGTAATTTTGTTGTTGTTCATGAGTGCGTCGTCTACAGCACACAAAGATGGCCAATATACTAGCGGCAAGTGCCGTGATGCAGAAATTGAATTCATCACCTTTATATGGCGGCGAAGATGTTCTTTTGCTCCTCTTCGCATGATCTGTTCTTCTTCATTGCAAACCTCAAATGAAGGCAAAGATGTTCTTGCAATCATTACAGCTTCATTCTCGTCCATGCCAACTTGCAAAAATTCTTTGACCCTTCGTAAGTTCCGTTCAGAAGCATTGCATACATAACTGCTTGATGATAACAACTGTTCTACCTAAGTCTAATTATATTTACTTTTTTATTCTCTCTTTTCCTAGGGGAGTTTGTACTTGCTGGTATCCCTCCTGCTACCAAGGGTGTTCGAAGTGTCATGGTTTGCCTTGAGATAGATGCCGACGGTATCTTGAATGCCTCTGCAGAGGAAAGTATGTGTGCAGAAAAATAAGATCACTATCACTAACGATAAGTGCCACGTAGACCCAGGAGGAGATTGAAAGGATGTTCCTTGAGTCAAAGAAGTATAAAGCAGAAGATGCAGCGTACAAGAGAACGGCGGAGATGGAGTGTTATGTTCATTGGAATGCATAAATGTTGTAGTATGTTGGAATTCAGACCTCAATATAATGTCATTTAATGTGATACATTTGCAGCCCATTACACAGACCTTAATACAATGTCATTTAATGTGATACATTTGCAGCCCATTACAAACTTGTGATTGGTGATATATACATTGATGCTTGCTTAAATCAAATTCCAACAATGAAATTTAATGGGAAAAATTAGTGAAAAGTACTATACTAAGATTTACACAGCGCGCACAACTGGCAAACGGCATGAACGTTGTGCGCGTTTAGAAATTTTGATCGAGGCCAACGATTATGCTCACATCGCTCAGCACGTCAGTGGATCTTTATTTGGGAACAGCATCTGTGTAATACATACAAGATTATTCTGTATATTCACGAGAAATCGTCTGTTGACCTTTATTTAGTAGAAGTGCTACTTTTGTTTATACCAACTTCCATTTACCCCTGGACACTAATTAATCATCCCACATAATTGCTCAGCGTGCACAACTTGCAACAGAAATGAAAGTTGTTCGTGCTAAGCAACGCTTTCTACAATTACCAAGTTTTGCTCGTCGCGCACAACGGTGTTATTTAACAATCCGTTGTGCGCTCGGAGCTAAACTGTATACAATTACACAGTACACACAATTACTCATCGTGATCATATACGGAAGGTCATTCTCCCGCCAGTCTCGTCCTCGGTGACGGGGCCGTGTCGGCCGACCAACAGGGTTCCCGGGTGTCGACCTGGAATCAGGGGGAGGAAGTAAACGCTCTCACACGGCGTCTGTTGCAAAAATTCCCTTCATTAAATTATGAAAAAATTACATATGACTCGCTCGCGAGCAGCAGTCTTACAAAAGTAACGATTCCCAAAATTTAGGAAGACGACGCACCGTCGGCTGTAAAGAGGTCCTTTATCGCTCTCGCCACTCTTTCCATCTTGGCGGTGGCCCGAGATTTGAAAGCGTCGAACTCTTGCTCCTTCTCGAGAAGCTTGGCCTGAAGGTCAGCAACCTCCTTCCTCGATGCCTCAAGATCAGCTCGGAGTTGAGAATGCTCTCTACCCCACTGATCTTCCAACTGCTTCTTGGCGCTTGACAAGGCGGCGAGGCTGGATTTCGCGTCCGAGGCTGCCCAATCCGACTTGCCCTTGGCGGCCATTATCTTCCCAAAATCTTCCTCCAGCTTCTTCACCTGAGCTCTGAGCTCAGAAGCCTCGTTCTCGGCATCCGCCACCCGGCGCTGCCCCTCGATCAGTTCGCGGGCCCTGCAGCGCAGACCTGCCCCGAAAATGGTCACCTGCAGATGGCGACAATCAGCAAAACCAGAAGGGGAATCAAAATTCGGAATGCACATTGGCAACGAACCTGAAGGCCACTGCGAACGAAGCAGTTGGCCATCGTCTCAAGGTCGACCCCATTCAGGAAATCGACATCCCTTGGCAGAGTGATATTCTCCGCCAGACGAGCCCCCGTCCCAAAGTCCAGGAGGGCCGACTCGGCCGTCCCCACGATGTACGGTGGCCGATAGGTCTCCCCGTGAATCTCCGCATGATGGCCAGACCCAATGCGGTTCGACTGCAGAAGGTGGCCGAACTCTGGAGGTATGGGGCCGACGGAAGGGACCGGAGGATCAATGTCCTCGTATGGCCACCCGTCGTGTGGCGTACTGGAGGACGATGCGCCCCCAACTCGAGGATCAGAAGG
>CM061131.1:48957780-49189755 GCA_030789695.1 Scilla litardierei | reverse complement strand
GTATCAATGACGTATCTCCCTCCTCCTTAACGTCCATGATCACGAAGTCACATGGCAAGCATATGCCCCCCGGGACTTGTAGCGGGATGTCTTCGGCGATCCCTACCGGCCTTGTTATTCGCCCGTCTGCCAATTGTATCCGCATGTCGGTAGGTTTCAACTTCGTCCCGGTGTTTAGCCTTAAGAACATGGAGAGAGGCATGATGCTCACACTAGCCCCTAAATCTACCAACGCCTTTTAAAGAGGGACGCCGCCCAAGGTGCAAGGAATTCGAAAGCTCCCCGGATCTTTGAATTTGGCCGGCTCCTTCTCTCTCTTGGTGAACCAAGAGCCCTCCTCGGCTAGCATGATCTTTTCCTTCCTCTTTCTCCCCGAAATCAAATCCTTTAAGAATTTAGCATATGCGGGGATTTCCACGATGGCGTCGAGGAAGGGAATGTTGAGGCTAACTCCTCTCAGATACTCGAGAAACTTCGCTAGCCTTTTCTCCATTTTCGCTCTAGCAAGCCTTTGGGGGAATGGGACCGGTGGCATGAAGCGCCTCTCCTCAATCAATTGCTCCGCTCTAGATTTCTCCTTCTCTTGCGGCTCTTTCTCCTTCTCAACTTCAACTACCGGCTCAATTGGCTCCAAAATTTCCTCCACGGGCTCCTCGGTAGGAATCATGGTGGGGGTGGTATCCTTCCCGCCTCTAGTAGTAACGACAACTACGGCATTGATGTGGCCGGTGTTGCCCCGTGGGTTTTGCTCGGGTTGCGCCGGTAAATGTTGAGTGTTCCGATTGAGCAACGCCAATTGTTCCGATATTTGGGCCACAACGGTTGTAAGGGAGTCTTGGCCCGCCTTCAAGGTAGCATTGACCTTCTTTTGCTCGACCATAAACGCCTCCACTCTAGCTTCGAAATCAGATTGTTGTTGAGCTTGTGGAGGGTTTTGATTTTGATTTCTCCACCCTTGATTGTATCCGGGCGGCCTATAAGGTGGAACTTGTTGCTTTGGTTGGAAATTTTGTTGTGGAGGCCCCCTCGGCGGATAGTGTTGTTGTTGGGGTGGTGGTGGTCGAGCTTGTTGAGGTGGTTGTTGGGGCGGGTTCAAAGTTCCTTCATTGTTGGCGTAAGAGAAACCGGGATGATTTCTTGTGGCCGGATTGGCCCAATACCCTTGGTTCCCCGCAACATATTGTACTTGCTCCAAGGATCCTTCTCCTTGCTCTCCTCCTGAGTACATGGCTTGAGATTGGTCTTCCCAATCACACATTTGGTTCGATGGCGCGGAGGTGGAAGGGGTTCCTTGGGGCTCCATGATAAACTTCTCCAGTCTCTTCACTACCTTGTGGAGAGAATCAAACTTGCTTGTAAGCTCCGCTACGGCCTTCGCCTCATAGATACTAGTTGGCTTCAAGGAGGACGTAGAGTGTCCTCGCTCATCGCCCCATTGTTGATTGTTTGAGGCCATCTCCTCAATTAGGGCCGTAGCTTCTTCGGGAGTCTTTGATAAGATAGCACCATTCGCCGCGGCATCAATAATTTGTTTGGTCCCCGGTTGGAGACCGTTGTAGAAGCTATGAACTAGCTCCCAATCTTCAATGCTATGGTGCGGGCATTGATGCTGCAGATCTTTAAAACGCTCCCAAGCCTCATAGAGCGTCTCTTGGGGTCCTTGCTTGAAGGACATAAGAGCGCTCCGAATCTTCACCGTCTTGGAGGGCAGATAGAACTTATCAATGAATGCACTCGCCAACTCGTCCCAAGTGGTAAAGACTCCATCAGCCTGCGTCCTCAACCAATAGAGTGCCTTGTCTTTTAGCGTGAAGGGGAAGAGACGCAGTCTGATGGCATCGATGGAGACCCCCGGCATCTGAAATGTGGCGCACTTCGACAAGAATAATTGGATGTGGTAGTGAGGATTTTCATGGGCATTCCCATGAAATGGATCCTGCTGCATCAGAACCACTAGTCCAGTCTTCAGCTCCAAGTTCTTGTCAGCCGCCAACTCCGGCATGGCAATGGATGAGGTCGTAGAAGAGGTCTTAGGCCAGAGCCTATCGCGAATGGAAATTATCCTTGCCATTCTTGCCGCTAATTGGTCCGCAGTTTCTGGGTTGGTCATATACCTCCCTTCCGGATTTTGTCTCCTCTCCGCTCTAATTCTCCGCGCGGTACGTTCGATCTCGGGATCAAATAATATAGCTTCAGGGTCTGCCGTAGATCTCGTGTACATGCAATGGGAAAACAGAGTTTCAAAGAAATGATTAGTACCGTGGAAGGGTTAGGTAAAAATAAAGAAATAAAATAATAATAATAATAATAAAGAAATAGCTAGGGTGGTAAGATCAACCGCAATCGCCTCCCCGGCAACGGCGCCAAAAACTTGGTCGCTCCGGGATGTAACCCAAAGAACGGTTGTAGTTTTACCGCAAGCGCACGGTATAGCAGCGAGCGGGTTATCGAACACAGGGAGGACGAATGACCGTGCTTGTTCTAATCAACCTGGCTATTTAAGAAGAGAGAAATTTGCCTTTGGCGATCCTGTCACAATCGTCAGACAAAGTACGGAAATATCAAATCAAATAAAGAACGTCTAGGGAATGGGGAATTCCCGCTACTCACCGTATCTCGTCAATGTGGTTCATCGGTATCAAAATCGCTAGAATAAGATTTTGGATGAACTAGTTGCAACTGAATGTAGAACCAAGCTCACGCTCTCGCGCTGTTGCCGGTCTATAGCTATTCTAGGTTCGGGTCCAATCTCTTGCAAACCCTAGCCTAGGGAAGCTAGCATTAGGATCAACATCATCGTTCAATCGCGCACCGAGCCCAATCTCTTGCAAACTCGGCCCACGACCTAGGTTGGGATAGTTCCTACCCGTCCAATCTCTTACAAACGGATATCAGCACGGAATTACAACCGGGAACCCTAGTATCGGTCCAATCTCTTGCAAACCGATACTACGGAAATTCGGTTCCAACCCAATTCGGATTTCTAGGGTTTCCTACCGAATTGGGATCCAATCTCTTGCAAATCCCAATCGGTATGAACTCCTAGCTATCCGTAGTAAATCGCTCCCAAACTAATCCCTAATAACGATTCTAGCAAAATTTCTACCAATTCATCACAAATATGAAACTGGGCTTGTAGGGTTCATCCCCACGCCCCAAGACGTGGAGACTACTCACAATTCATAGCACAAACACAAAAATAATCGACGAAATTAACAAGAGAATTCATCACAATATCGAGATAAGTAATAAAAATAGAATTTTTAGAGAAGAGAGAGACAAACCAATTGAGTTCTTCAAATAATCCAACAAAAATCAATTTTTGTCTCCTCTCCAATCACAAGAATAAAGCTAAAAAGTTAATCTAAAAAGCTGCAAAAATCTAAGAGAAAAAAACCTCAAAACTAGGGTTAAAACAGGGGTTAAATACCCCCCAAAATCGTCCAAAAACTGTGACCAAAATACCCCTGCGCAGCCTGAAATCCGCAATTTTCGCTACAGGCAGCGCGTCGCACTCGGCCGAGTGACAAAAGTCGCTCGG
This sequence comes from Scilla litardierei, assembly GCA_030789695.1. Lineage (NCBI taxonomy): Eukaryota > Viridiplantae > Streptophyta > Magnoliopsida > Asparagales > Asparagaceae > Scilla > Scilla litardierei. The sequence continues at coordinate 49,186,214 of CM061131.1, read as the reverse complement.
CCGAGTGAGAAACCCTGTAAATTTCCAGTAAGTCTTGATCTTCAGGGGTCTTCACTTCGGGGGCGGCTCGGCCGAGTGAGTTGTCGTCACTCGGCCGATGGCTTCTGGGTACTCGGGCGGTCGGGATTATCCACTCGGCCGAGTGGGTCTTCTGAAGCTCAGGTAGCCGAAAAACAGTAAGTTGGCGATTTTTGAATGGCTTCGTCTGGGCGCCACTCGGGCGGACGGGTTCTTGTCACTCGGCCGATGTGGTCTCCGTCGCTCGGCCGAGTGCACATATGAATCGTGTCTGATCTGGTCGGCCGAGCGGTGTCTCGCTGGTCGGCCGAGTGACTCCTTCACTCGGCCGAATGGGACACCAAAAATGCCCAAACATCTTGTTTTGGCCTCCTCGTCGCTCCTGCGACGTCCGTTCTTCTTCCGCTCCTCTCCAACAGCAAAATACCCCTCGGGGAGGTCGTCGGTGACACTCTGGAGTAGGCGTATCTCGAGATCACTCCAAATTCGCTCCAAATCACCTAAAATGTGACAAAAAACAGCAAATCGTGAAAAGCATCGCAATATCGTGGATATATCGTGAAAAACATGATTTGGGCGATCCAAATGGCATGCAAACATGCGGGAAAAAAGTGTAAAATAAGGAGTGATCAACGTCCTCTTTGGTCCAAGAAACAACACATGCTCCCTTTTCCAACATATAGGACAATCTATTCCTTTTGTATAACAATTATCCTCAGACCATGACATTAATTATGTCACAATTTCAGTTCCACCTACATTTGCCTTTACTAAGGATAGAGAAAACTTTCTTTCTTAATTGACTTTCTTGAATGCCTTCTTATTTTCTAAATCTCATTTAGATATTACGCGTCCCAACACAAATTACAGCTGTGCAAACATCTCATGTATCCAAACGCTTAAGCTTTACAAACTTGAGTGTGCCCAACAAGTTGCTTGTCTCAAGATCCGGTTGGGATACATAGTCTTGCACCGTTTATGTATTTATCTTCGAGCCAAACAGTTTGCATGAAGTTCCATACCTTACAGATTGAATTGTGTTGGGTCCAGGGCTTCAAGGAAGTCATTGTCCTTGAGCCAGTGTTAAGAAGGACACTTAAATGTCAGTGAGAACATAGTTTAGCTATCAAATAGAATTTGAGTTGATATTCCTTTAATCAATCTTCTTGTCCATTTACCATATTCTTTTAGGGTATTATGATTTGGATTCCATCGGTAAACATAGAATTACCCTAGTTTAGCATATGTTCAATATTAAAATCGAATCTCTCCCTCCATCGCTTCTCGTCGGCCGGCACCCCACAGATGATAGACCGCCCTGCCTTCTCGTACACGCGGTAATGCATCCGCTCCCTCCTTACTACGAAGAAGTGATGAAAGAGCGCCAGGGACGGACTGTCACGCCCCGCTTCCCAAAAACGTGGAGGCGAAGCGTGAGAAGGTCCGCTCAGACTTGAAGCTACAAAGCTGCAAGTCCGATAAGCGTCAATCAATTTAAACTGCAGGTCCTTGCAACGCGAAACGAAACAAAGATAATAAAAACGAGAAGAGACAAAAGAAACATCTCAGAATATCCATAGCAATAAATCTCAACGTCACAGAAAAGCCACCAGGCTAAAAGAAAAAGTCTAAAAGAGGCCGAGCATGGCCAACAAAAGTACAAAGTACAACAACAAAGTAATGGTGCAAGCACCGACATCTAACAGCAACCTAAAGCAAAAGCAACGCCAACAGCCTCTAAAACTGGTCTCCGGTGTCCACGAACTCCTCGACGAACGTAGGCTCAGTGTCAGCAACTACCTCGTCCGCTACAACTATCTCTGGCTCAGGGTCTAACATGTGACACCCAAAGAGAAAGGGGCACATGTCAGCAAGTCTGGAAGACTTGTGCAAGTTAAACTGAAAGTACAAGTAAAAAGCAACCTAAAAGTTCTAGCATGATGCAATGACATGGCAGTTAAAGTAATGAGTGCAACAGGTAAAGTAAAGCGAAGTAAAGTACGAGCATGGCATGACATTCTCAAGACAAGTACAAGACAAGAAAAGTAAGCACCTCGTGCACAGAGTTCACGCCTTACAGCTAAAGAGGCTGTACGGGCACACTTTTACGCTGAGTGGTCGCTCAACCCTACCCCTCCACGTGTGTCGAGCCAGGGCCTTACCCCCGAACTTGGAATGCTCGCTTCTGGACCACGAGCCAGGAAGTGTGTAAACAAGTATGGCGTAGGGGTGCACCTAGCCGGACAAGTAGTACGAGGACAAGTATTGTAGCGTGTGCTACGATGCAACAATCAATGCATGGATGACATGGCATGGCAAGTAGTAAAGCGTACAAGTAAGAAAAGTAAACGTGACAGTTTAGCATGCATGAATGACAAGTTTAATGGTTGGATCTAGCTTCGTTGTCAAGCTAGATCATTTAGGTGACGGATCTAGTTTCGTTGTCAAACTAGATCAAGTAGGCGTCTAGCCAGCTATCATTTCACTGACTAGTCTCTTTTACGCTAAAAGTAAGGAAGTGGCCTAAAAACATGGCCCTACACAAGAGTTGGCAAGTTTCACTTGCCTGCAATTATCACGTCAATAAAACACCATCCAACGAGTCCAAAGTCACGATTCCTACGTGCACAAGTCCACCGGCCTACATCCGTTTTATTAATCTTGATTAGTGAATTCTAAAACATTTAAAATACTTTAAAAATACTGATTTTAGTCTTGATTAGCATGCAATTGGGTTTGGGGTCCTAGGGGTGCAAAACGTTACCTCAACACGACGCGAAAGCTACACCGGCGTCGGGTAGCGACGCCGGGGGTTGGAATAATAAGATCGCGCTCCAAGTCCAGATTCCAATTAGTTTCCTCGCTGGAAATTCAGAGCAATCAACCCGGGGCGATGATTCCAGATTCCCAAGCTAGCACGTGCGACGACGGGCTACGACGTGCGACGACGTCGTACGCGACGAATCCTCGAAGAGCAAGCACCTTGGTGGGGCCCACAGTAGTCCTAGGGACCTTTGGGGGACCCACAATAACTCTGGAGAACTTGGGGGGCCCACGGTGGCAAGCGATGCGACGGGTGCGGGGTTGCGACGTATGGCCATCGGTCGTACAGCCTCGGTGCGGGGAGCTCCATCGGTCGCTGCGGGGGAACGGGCTTGTGCGACGCTTGGGGTGTGCAGCAGTGCGGGGCAGCGCTTGGTTCTCTCGGTCGGAGCGGGGGAGGCCATCGGTCGTGCGCTGCGGATGCGAGGGAGCGGGCGCTGCAACGTTGCGAGCGTTGCAACGTTGCGGAGGCGGGCGATCCGCTCGGTCAAGCTCTAGCGGATGCGGGGCGACAAGGCGGGCGCTGAGCGGGGGCTTGCAGCGGGCGGCTGTGCAGCGGGTGCGGGGAAGCCTCTCGGTCTGACCGAGAGGAATCTTCGGTCGGAGCGGGGAGCGGGGTGGCGACAGCAGCGGGGTGCGGGGCTTGCTTGGTGCGGGCGGTGGCCTCGGTCAGACCGAGGGAACGGAGCGGAAATCTTCGGTCGTGCACAGGCGACGGCTGCAACGTTGCGACGATTCGTCGCAACGTCCAAAATGAGTTTGGAAGAGGCTAGGGCTAATTTCTTTGGAAAATAGGTCTTGCTAGGGGTTGCTTATATAGTATAGATGGGTTGACTTGGTCTAGGGCTAAATCTAATAGGATTAGAAGTTTAAAAAGATTTAAAATTCAAATCTAACCAACTCCTTCTCACCCAAGGATTTGACTTGGTCCAAATGAGCTAGAAATTGGCTCAAAAATTCTTTAAAACGCTTAAAACTCAAATAAATTTTATTTGGCCGAAATTAATTTAAAATAAATTATTAAAAATATTATAAAACTTGTAAAAATTATAAAACTGGTCAAATGAACTACAAAAATTATAAAATAAATATCGGGGTGATCGTGGCGACGAATGTGAGCTAACTAAGAAGACGGATCTCAGTTTTGACGTCGGACGACGGAACTAAAAATAGAAACGTCTCCCGTCAAGAGTGAGAATCGTCACGTCTCATCGAGTAAGATCAAATTGTGGAAAAACGACTCGAGAACGTCGTTCCAATATAGTGCCACCATTTAATACTCTCAGAGACGTTCACGACGGCATATCACACAAAAGTGTTCACAAACAAATAAAGTCTAAAGCAAACACGTGCACGGCCAAAAGCACGTGCACGAACAACGTACGACGAAAAGTGGTCGTTACATCCTCCCCACCTTAGAATAAAGTCCGTCCTCAGACTTTCTAATATAGCTAGTCACTCTAGTAACTACCCCAATCAAGCCACATTATAATTTAAACCAGGTATAGTCATTGCAAGTGCTTATATATGCACTAAGTAGTCAAACATTAATACCACCAACACGTATATACATTCACATACGTATACACTTATACCTATTATATTCAGTCAATTTCATACATGTATTTCAATCATATATATAAACATACATCCCTTATATAACTACTACTCGCAAAACAACATTTCAGATACTTATATAGGGATAGTCTCACACTTAGCCAATACAATCATTGCTCTACCTATATGTAGCTACCTATGCACAAACATCAAGGGTATACTACCCTCTAATATTCATCCAATACAAAACATCTCAACACATATAGTCACACCATACCACTATTAAATCAAATTCACTATATCTAATATACATTCACCACTACTATAATTTCACGATATATAGCCATTCAATGCATTCAAATATTTCACCATACATTCACATCACATACGGTCCTATAATTGTATTTACGACACACCTCATATATCGTAGTCATCAATACCTATAACTAAGCACATACTTACCCGTGCATGGTGCACACCCATACACGCTAACATTTCATTTACATACACCAATCATACCATTATATAACTAGCACACAAACACACCTAGTTTTAGCTAGTACACATACGTTCACACAACAAGTCCTTAGTAAGTAACTATACCACAAGACCAACACCTATAACTATATACTGGTGTAGCGACCCACAATCATGTGCGTAGCACAACCAGGCACAAACACTCCTATCACTATACATACATCAAGCATTGCTATATTCAAACTACAAACATACATTCAATATACTTAGAGTATACCCACTCAAGCTTGAGTGAGACTCGGTACATATATCAGAATATTCTATATACGTAACACGACATTCATACATATACCAATACCACTCCCATATATATACATCTACCATTACAACCATATACATTCCATAAATCAATCACACTTAATAATTGGTCAGGCAATACTCACGTAGTTAAATCAATTTATATACCATAATAATAATACAGACACCAGTACCCACATATTTATAATACCCTCCCTAGTACAAACATTCACCGTATAGTCACACCTAAATAATGTATATATTCACACCATAGCCTACTACCTATAATTAGTATACTAACACATCCACACATACATAATTAAGATGTGCAATAGTCGTGTATACCTCACGGTATGCACGCATGCAACATCCCGAAAAGCAAGCAATACCAATCAAAATTATACTCCTACTTCCATATGTATATCACCTATATACTCAGGCAACAAAACGTAACTACTTACGTCTAAATACAATACATACCCACATACGAGCACACACTCATACGTGCTAACATATAGGTCACATAATAGGCCTACCCTCTTAACCATACGTACTCTTATTATTATCACTACTAACATACACATAGCTTTACCAATCATTTATTTCAACCATTATAAGTATCTCTAAATACATACACAACTTAGATATTCCAACGCTAATTCTCATATACATAGGCATCCCTAGTATAGTATAGCTATCCACAAAAATCTATAACTACTATCACACAACAACTTCCTAATATTACGAATAACTCCGAGTACATATATATATCACACAATAGGCAAGCATCAATATACTATGGGGGGGTACACTCATTCAAGCCCACGTACACAACTTAGGTACGTGCACTACGACTACCTCACAAGGTCCAAGGGTCTACTAACAACTAAGAGTTAACCAGACATTGAAGGACCCTAAGGCCTAAGCAATAAAGAGAGGTCGAGAGCGTGACGAGGGAAGGATCGTTAAGCACGAGTTCAGATAGGACGAATGCAAGGAGACAGCTTGGTTAGACGAACATTGGCCCAATGGTGATGTTTAGGTTGAGGGAAAAGGAGGTGTAGTGATACATACATAGGATATAGGAAAGAAGATAGGGTAGGTAGCACATGCTAAAATACGCAAAATTGAAAACTGTTGTTCTTCAAAAAATTTGGAATTCCTCATCTGTATAAAATATTTGAAGATCGATAAAGCGAGTTGAAATAAGTTTGAGTCGAATATTCAAAATAATAGAAAATGGCCTATTGGTTCTAAAAAAATCCTTTTTAAAAGGAAGTAAAATCATTTACACGAATATTAAGGACATGGTTTAGAAAATCTATAAGTCAGTAATTTAATATAATATGTTGTCAAAAGTTTTGGAAGGTCGAGAATGAAATCAAGTAACGGAAGAATTTAAACTCATATTAAATGCTTTCAAAACTTTTAGGCTATGGAAAATTTAAAATACTCAATTGAAACTACTTTTAGAGAAACAGGGTTTGCCGAAAATGAAAAAAAAAACGATTTACACAAGGTTCTTAATATATGAGCACAACAAGTCTGGCACGGTTATAAAAATAGTTGAAATTCAATTTGGTTTAGAAATTTTTCTACAAACGTGTATGGTGAGCGGAAGGAAAATAGTAGTAACTTAGCATAAGAATTATCAGGATCGAATAGCAATTCTTTAAAATCAAATCAGGGAGGGTCTAAAGCAGGAAGAGGTTATGAAAATAGTAATTTTGCAAAAATCTGAAATAGTGAGAACGACGAGCAAGAACCAACTTGCTGAAATCTGAAATTCCATGTGACTTAAAAAGTATATTAAAAGTAAACACGATGTATTATTCAAATGGCATAAATAAGAGAGAAAATTATAAATCGAACTGAGCAAAATAAAAGTACGGTTCAGAATAAAATTAATATATGTAGGAACGACACATTTACACAAGTACGAAAAACATAGGCTGGAGAAAAATACTATAAACTAGTATTCAGAAATTCCGACAACGTTTTAAAAATTTAAATCAACGAAGGGGGGTGAAGTATAAGTATACATGCATTGAAATTTGGATCAAAATTAAACTTCGGAAAGGAGGAAGTCGAAAAATACTTTTGGAAGATTCAAGATTGTAACGGAAAGATTTGAAAATTGACGACGATCGTCATGGGGCGATCTCGTGAATCGAGGCAAGAAAATTGGTCATGTGATCCAAACATACATACGCCTAGGATATGAACCAGAAAAGTCTACGGAAACTCCTACGGTCGACCAACTAAAGATTCGAAACTAAGCACTAAGACTTTCTAAGGGGCTAGACGGAAACGAAATACGTTCAGCTTGGTCCGAAATCGTTGAACCCAGGTGAACGACAAAAGGAAATTTTAGAGGTCTAGTATGGTCAGGGTTAGGCAATAACCACTAAGGTAACTCCTACGACGATTAAGTCAATTGCTAGAAGGGAGTCTAACTACAATCAGGGCCTCTAACTATCAAGCACAGACGTCTAACTAAGTCTTCTTACCACCTAGTGTCCTAAGAAAACGACTAGACTCAGGGCTTCTTATTCGGATGTTGCAATTTATTTAATGGACATTCTGTTATTATCGTTGTTCCGTTAATTCGCAATTGCAAGACTGGACCTGCATGGGCCACCAACAAAACCTGTCACGCCCCGCTTCCCAAAAACGTGGAGGCGAAGCGTGAGAAGGTCCGCTCAGACTTGAAGCTACAAAGCTGCAAGTCCGATAAGCGTCAATCAATTTAAACTGCAGGTCCTTGCAACGCGAAACGAAACAAAGATAATAAAAACGAGAAGAGACAAAAGAAACATCTCAGAATATCCATAGCAATAAATCTCAACGTCACAGAAAAGCCACCAGGCTAAAAGAAAAAGTCTAAAAGAGGCCGAGCATGGCCAACAAAAGTACAAAGTACAACAACAAAGTAATGGTGCAAGCACCGACATCTAACAGCAACCTAAAGCAAAAGCAACGCCAACAGCCTCTAAAACTGGTCTCCGGTGTCCACGAACTCCTCGACGAACGTAGGCTCAGTGTCAGCAACTACCTCGTCCGCTACAACTATCTCTGGCTCAGGGTCTAACATGTGACACCCAAAGAGAAAGGGGCACATGTCAGCAAGTCTGGAAGACTTGTGCAAGTGAAACTGAAAGTACAAGTAAAAAGCAACCTAAAAGTTCTAGCATGATGCAATGACATGGCAGTTAAAGTAATGAGTGCAACAGGTAAAGTAAAGCGAAGTAAAGTACGAGCATGGCATGACATTCTCAAGACAAGTACAAGACAAGAAAAGTAAGCACCTCGTGCACAGAGTTCACGCCTTACAGCTAAAGAGGCTGTACGGGCACACTTTTACGCTGAGTGGTCGCTCAACCCTACCCCTCCACGTGTGTCGAGCCAGGGCCTTACCCCCGAACTTGGAATGCTCGCTTCTGGACCACGAGCCAGGAAGTGTGTAAACAAGTATGGCGTAGGGGTGCACCTAGCCGGACAAGTAGTACGAGGACAAGTATTGTAGCGTGTGCTACGATGCAACAATCAATGCATGGATGACATGGCATGGCAAGTAGTAAAGCGTACAAGTAAGAAAAGTAAACGTGACAGTTTAGCATGCATGAATGACAAGTTTAATGGTTGGATCTAGCTTCGTTGTCAAGCTAGATCATTTAGGTGACGGATCTAGTTTCGTTGTCAAACTAGATCAAGTAGGCGTCTAGCCAGCTATCATTTCACTGACTAGTCTCTTTTACGCTAAAAGTAAGGAAGTGGCCTAAAAACATGGCCCTACACAAGAGTTGGCAAGTTTCACTTGCCTGCAATTATCACGTCAAGAAAACACCGTCCAACGAGTCCAAAGTCACGATTCCTACGTGCACAAGTCCACCGGCCTACATCCGTTTTATTAATCTTGATTAGTGAATTCTAAAACATTTAAAATACTTTAAAAATACTGATTTTAGTCTTGATTAGCATGCAATTGGGTTTGGGGTCCTAGGGGTGCAAAACGTTACCTCAACACGACGCGAAAGCTACACCGGCGTCGGGTAGCGACGCCGGGGGTTGGAATAATAAGATCGCGCTCCAAGTCCAGATTCCAATTAGTTTCCTCGCTGGAAATTCAGAGCAATCAACCCGGGGCGACGATTCCAGATTCCCAAGCTAGCACGTGCGACGACGGGCTACGACGTGCGACGACGTCGTACGCGACGAATCCTCGAAGAGCAAGCACCTTGGTGGGGCCCACAGTAGTCCTAGGGACCTTTGGGGGACCCACAATAACTCTGGAGAACTTGGGGGGCCCACGGTGTCAAGCGATGCGACGGGTGCGGGGTTGCGACGTATGGCCATCGGTCGTACAGCCTCGGTGCGGGGAGCTCCATCGGTCGCTGCGGGGGAACGGGCTTGTGCGACGCTTGGGGTGTGCAGCAGTGCGGGGCAGCGCTTGGTTCTCTCGGTCGGAGCGGGGGAGGCCATCGGTCGTGCGCTGCGGATGCGAGGGAGCGGGCGCTGCAACGTTGCGAGCGTTGCAACGTTGCGGAGGCGGGCGATCTGCTCGGTCAAGCTCTAGCGGATGCGGGGCGACAAGGCGGGCGCTGAACGGGGGCTTGCAGTGGGCGGCTGTGCAGCGGGTGCGGGGAAGCCTCTCGGTCTGACCGAGAGGAATCTTCGGTCGGAGCGGGGAGCGGGGTGGCGACAGCAGCGGGGTGCGGGGCTTGCTTGGTGCGGGCGGTGGCCTCGGTCAGACCGAGGGAACGGAGCGGAAATCTTCGGTCGTGCACAGGCGACGGCTGCAACGTTGCGACGATTCGTCGCAACGTCCAAAATGAGTTTGGAAGAGGCTAGGGCTAATTTCTTTGGAAAATAGGTCTTGCTAGGGGTTGCTTATATAGTATAGATGGGTTGACTTGGTCTAGGGCTAAATCTAATAGGATTAGAAGTTTAAAAAGATTTAAAATTCAAATCTAACCAACTCCTTCTCACCCAAGGATTTGACTTGGTCCAAATGAGCTGGAAATTGGCTCAAAAATTCTTTAAAACGTTTAAAACTCAAATAAATTTTATTTGGCCGAAATTAATTTAAAATAAATTATTAAAAATATTATAAAACTTGTAAAAATTATAAAAGTGGTCAAATGAACTACAAAATAAATATCGGGGTGATCGTGGCGACGAATGTGAGCTAACTAAGAAGACGGATCTCAGTTTCGACGTCGGACGACGGAACTAAAAATAGAAACGTCTCCCGTCAAGAGTGAGAATCGTCACGTCTCATCGAGTAAGATCAAATTGTGGAAAAACGACTCGAGAACGTCGTTCCAATATAGTGCCACCATTTAATACTCTCAGAGACGTTCACGACGGCATATCACACAAAAGTGTTCACAAACAAATAAAGTCTAAAGCAAACACGTGCACGGCCAAAAGCACGTGCACGAACAACGTACGACGAAAAGTGGTCGTTACACGGACTCAGCCCGCCGGCGAGGCAAAGGATGACGAAGCCAATCACCAAACCAACGGAGCTCGGTGCCAGCGCGAAGAAGGGAGCTCGAGGAAGCTCAACAGATGAAGGAAATGGGGGTTGAGTGGAAATCGAAGGCCCAGCTCGAAAGATCGAACGTAGACCCCGACCTCATTATTCCCTGGGCCGCAGACCCTTTCGTCGGCTCCAGGGAGGCACACCTCGCAAGGGGGGCGGCCAAACCTCGCCCGGATCTCCTTGATATTAATCTTGTCAGTCCGGCATCGAGTGATCACCGCAATCCTCAGCACCATATTCTGGAATGATTCCTCTCTCCACCGCCACAATGTCTCTTCCAATTTTTCTTCCTTCATAACTACTTCCTCCCTCGCTGTACCACTACCCCCTCCAACCTCGAGAGGAGAAGCCATCTGAAAGAAGGTCGAGAGATTACCTGATCGAAAGATGACGGACTGAAGAAAGGATCGGACTAACTACTCCGGCAACGGCGGTCGGCGGTCGCGGCAATCAGAAGACAGGAAAGGAAGAAGCACCCGAAGAAAATTGAAATCGGAAGAAAACTTTTCCTCAATCCTCCCGCTCCCTATTTATACTCGGCAGTGGATCATCTTGACCGTCAAAGTACCACCACGCGGTGCCGATCCGAACACTCTGACGTCTCGGGTGCTGCACACGGTCGCGTCCGCCATGCGTCGTATCCGTGGTGGCAGGGACGTCTCGTTTTCTCCCCAACCCATCAAATCATAATGATGGCGACAAAGCGAAAGGCGAGAATTTCGAAATAGATGCCGCCACCCCTGGCTTCGGCGAGAAGGGCACCCCGTCCCGTCAGGGCGGGGCAGAAATGGTGTGTCATCTGAACTGAGCCGGGCCTCCGCCTTGAGCTCAAATGACGAGGGCAATTGTTACGACCTAAAGATCGTGCTTGTCCGACTTGCTACCCAAGCTCGCCAGGCGGACCTCTAGCTCGCCCCGCCCTCGCAGAGGCAACACCCCGGCGGACGAAGGGTGAGTGTTCAACATCTCGATCTCGTCAGCGCGACGCCAATTCCCCCTTCTAAGCCCGACAAGCCCGAAGTCTGTCTCGACCAACTGATAGAGCCCCAGGTTGCCTCGAACTCTGCCTGCTGGGCGCCCATTTCCACCCAAGCTCGCTCTAAGAACAACCAGTTTGCCCTTCGGGCTTCTCACGCGACTCAATATGACAAGTGCGGACCCGACAACCCTTTGGCACATCTGACACAACAAACAACCTAGTACAAGGACGCCACTGACACATCCGCTGCCCGACAGCCTGACAAAGCACCCCCTGGCTGCTGCGCTGTCTGACCATTTGGTTCTTTCGGCTCTGACACCCTGACAAAGCACCACGGGTCATTGTGCCATCTGACAGATATGGCTGACACGCACGGATTTGACACCCTCGGCCGAAGCTTCCACTGTTTGGTCTTCTAGCTCAGCCTAATAGGTTAGCCCTACCTAATTGCCACGATCAGGTATAAATGCCTCTTCACCTCCATTGAGGTGAGAGGTTGGCTCATTGACTGATTTTCTCATTACTCACACAAGGGCAAAGGTCTCACATATCTTTGTTCTTCCTCCATAGCTCGCCACGTAAGGTCTGCTCACTTTCAGTCCGACCTACGTGCCAAGCCCCCGTTTCTAAGTCCTTATTCTATCTTAGGCATCGGAGAGGCTAAGGGTTGGACCCCAACCCGGCCTTTTCTGATGAGCTGCTCTGTTCACAGGTGAGCTCTTCTTTGTAACCAGCCATCGGTGCCCGTCCCCAGCAGTGTGGCGGGCAAGCGGAGTACTTGCGGGGTTGATCCAGTGGTCGGCCTTTTCAGTGCGTTTAGCCTCGTCACCCCACTCACCGCCTTTCAAACATCCTACCTAGACTTCATCCCCTGTATAATCTTCGTGCCCTTGGTTCTCCCAACAAACAAATTCATTGTACGCGGATCTTACCCCGTTACATCCTCCATGCTCAAAATCCCATGCTTAAACAGCTTCGCCACCGATATCAATTCATGCTAGAGCCTCCAACCCTTCTTCATCTTGAGGGGAAAAATCGGCGTTCGACCCATGGCATCGATCAGGATCATACCCAAGGCTGATCGAGCTCCGATATCGACTCGCACCCAAAATCTCGCATCGACCTAGCCCAAACCATTCATCAACCGAGCCACCTCGTCAACCCCTAAGCAAGGCTCAGATGAGGTCTAGCTCCACTCTGCGAAGCTACCGGGCCTTATGCCAACTTCAACGCCACCGAGCGATGCTCGCTCGACATATACTTGCTGTTGAATTGAATTCACATACATGTATGCTGCCAAATTCAATTATTTTCGTCACGTCGAATTTCATTTACACTCATGCTATCAAATTTTACTTGCCAGTGACTGAAAGATGTGAGAGGCAGTCGACAATGGGGATATCCATGAACATGATCACCTACTTGGGCGGGACGATGCCCCTACTGAGCGCAGAGCCGGCCAACCTCACCACTGACTTCATGAGTGCTTCGTTCCTCCTTTGCTAGCTCAGACGACTCATCGTCAAGGCATGGTTCAAGAAACATCTAACCATTTTCCGAAATGATCATCCTTTGGAAAATGGTTGATCCGGCAACTGCGCATCCAAATGACCATCCTCTCTTACGATGGCAAGCTCGCCTTCGTCTTCGATGCAACTTTCTCCGACAACACCAACAACTGATTTGTGGAAATTCTCTGTTTGTGGTCGATTGAAAATTCAACTTGATAGCATTCCCGATGGATGAAATTTCATCTGATTGAAGGAGTTACATGCGGTGAAAACAACCGAGTGGCTCCGTCGACGACCCGACCTTCGTCATCAAGCATAATTCAAGGAACCAACCCCTCGCCACTGAATGACCAACCTCGTCGTCAGCCGTAAGACGAGGGGCCAACCACTCACCACGGAACGACACTCGTCGTCAGCCGTAAGTCAAGGGGCTGCACCCTCGCCACTCAATGACTCTCGTCGTCAGCCGTAAGCCGAGGGGCCAAACCCTCGCCACTGAACTACACTCGTCGTTAACCGTAAGCCGAGGGGCTGCACCCTCGCCATTAACGACTCTCATCGTCAGTCATAAGCCGAAGGGCCAACCCCTCGCCACTGAACGACTCTCGTCGTCAGCCGTAAACCGAGGGGCCAACCCATCGCCACTGAACGACACTCGTCATCATCCATAAGCCGAGGGGCCAACCCCTCGCCACTGAATGACACTCGTCGTCAGCCTTAAGCCGAAGGACCAACCCCTCACCACTGAACGACACTCCTCGTCAGCCGTAAGCCGAGTGGCCAAGGTACGAAACTTTTATTAGCATTAATTTCAAGTACAGCTATAGATCTTGGTTAGGATATGTTACTTGTAGAAAAATTTTATTTTTCAGTCTTACGCTGCATGCTAAATTGCTTAGCGTACATATTATATTTCCTTACAATTATTAATATATATATTCTTAACTTTATTTTTAACATTATTTGGTATCCACATCGTAATTATATGATCTTTCTTTACTTTAATTACATGTGGTTTGTTAAGCTTATGTTTGTTAAGCTTAGGTTTGTTCATGCCATGCAAGTTACATTTTTTATTCTTGTTTTCCTTTCCCATTTTGATGTACAAGAAAGCATGATTTTGGTTAACCTTATTATTAATATTTTGGTTAAACTTGTTGCTAACAAATATATATTCTGAATCTTAATTCTTTTCATTGATTCATTTGGTTTACAAGGTTTGTATATGTATACACACTGTACTCTTAGGCGTAAAGTAGAGATCCCTAAATACAAGGAAGAATGAAACAGACTAGCGCTACTGTTACAACTAATAGGAGAAAATTTGTGGAGCTAAAATAGGAGCTGATTTTACTGGAGCTGCTGCAACTGAAATCTTTGGAGAAGCCAAGTCTGTTAAGCTTGCACAGATTGTTGAGATATTGCTGATGTGGTGGCCTCTGATGAAGATGCATTAATATGCCCGCAAGATGGTGCCCCCATTGGAGATACCAATCTTGGTGTGTAAGTTATGAAAGGTGGCAGATGGTAAGGGCTTGGTAAGGGCATCAGCTAGTTGATCTTTAGATGATATATGTGGTACAGTGAAATACCCTTGAGCCATATAGTCATGAATGAAATGATAGTCGATGGAGATGTGTTTCATTCTTGAGTGAAAGACATGATTAACAGAGAGATATGTTGCACCAATGTTATCACAAAAAAATCTGTGGAGCTGATAAACAAGTAACATGTAACTCACTGATTAAATTTTTAATCCAAAGCACCTCAGCAGCACAAGACGGAAGAGCAAGATATTTCTCTTCTGTCGAGGAATGGGCAACCGACTTTTGTTTCTTTGAACACCAGCAGATTGTATTACCATCAAGATAAACAATGTATGCTAAAGTGGATGTGCGATCATCACAATTGCCAGCCCAATCTGCATCGGTACAGGCAGTAACACAGAGATTCTGATGTCTTTTGAGAAAAATACCATGATGTATGATATCTTTTAAATAGTGTAAAATCTGTTTTGCTACAGACTAGTGAAGCTTTGTTGGATAATGCATGAATTCATTTTGTTGACTGCGTAAGATATGTCGGGCCGAGTAAGCGACAAATATTGCAAAGCGCCAATTACTTGACGAAACTGGGTTGCATTAGTGGATGAAGAACCATCATATAGCTGAATGGGCTGAGTGGAAGACATTGGCATAGTGCATTCTTTTGCGCCATTCAATTTTGTCCTTTCGAATAAATCTCTTATATACTTGTGCTGAGTTAAGAGAAGCCCACATTTGGTTGGCAGAATTTCAATACCAAGGAAATAATGAAGGTTGCCAAGGTCCTTGATAGAGAAGCGAGTTGCCAATGCTTGGAAAAAATGTGAGGAACTCGTTGTTATTGCAGATGACAATCAAATCATCGACATAAACCAAAAAACAGATAGTAATATCATTTTGATGATAAATGAAAAGTGGGTGTCACTTCGTGAGTTAGCAAATCCATAGGAGAGTAAATATCCCTTGAGCTCATTATACCATGCTCTAGGAGCCTGTTTAAGACCATAAATTTCCTTTCTTAGTTTGCAAACAGAATTTGGATTGTTTTGATCAACAAATCCCGATGGTTGTTGCATAAAATACTTCTTCAGATAGTGCTCCAAGAAGAAAAGCGGTGTTGACATCCAATTGTCATAGAGGCCATTCTTTTGACAAGGCAAGAGAAAGTATGAGCTGAATAGTTTTTGGTTTAACAACCGGGCTAAAATTGTCATGAAAATCAATACCGGGACGTTGGTGTAATCCCTTGGCAACGATACGAGCTTTGTACTTGGAGATGGAACCATCAAGATGTCGTTTAATCCAAAAAACCCATCTACAGCCAACTACATTTTGAGAATGAGAAGGAGGGACGAGTTCCCATGTTCCATTTCAAAGAAGTGATGTAAGCTCATCAAACATGGCTTGCAGCCATTCAACATGTTTAATGGCTTGGGTAAAACATGTGGGTTCACCAGATTCGGGAAGAGAATGATTTGTAGTTGTTTGATAGAGACGTTTGGGTTTGAAAATAAGTTTTTTAGAGCGAGTGGTCATTGAATGAGAAGGATCTTGCTGAGTTGATTTGGTTGGAATTGTTGACATGGGAAGTGTTGGAAGTGCTGGTGATAAATTGGTAGGATGAAGATCTGTAGCAAGCGAACTATAGATTGGAGGTGAGGAAGAAGCATTAGTGAAAGGAGAGGAGTTATGAGTACAACTACCTGACTCTCCAGAAAGAGACGATGATGATGCAGTGATTGGCGATGGCAAAATATGCAAATGAGCTACCATGGCTGTCTCTACTGGTGGTTGTTGTACAACAATGGGCTTTGGTGTTGGTGGTACAGAAAGAGAAGTTGAAGGTAAATTCCAAGTATTAAGAGAGGTAGACTGATAGGCTCATATTTTACACTTTATTTCTGTATAGTTGCATGTCATTTCGATTGCTCATATCGCGATTTTCACGATTATTCGACGATGTTTCGATACTTTTCACTATTTCTTGGTTTTCATCTGATTTCAGGAGAGATGAAGCAATCAGGAGCAATTTGGAGCCTAAAGAACCTACATGCATACCGGAACGTCACCCATGATTATATCGGAGAGCTAACGGCGCTGGAGGATGAGTGGAAGAAGAAGAACATAGAAAGAATCGACGAGGAAGCGATGAGGAGAAGAAAAGAGTTCAGAAACAGGCCACTCGGTCGAGTGACGCAGTTCACTCGGCCGAGTGACGCGGTTCACTCGCCCGAGTGAAGCAGCTTACTCGGCCGAGTAAAGCTGATACGACGACATCTGCCAACCTGAGTACCATAATGTACCCGGTCGAGTGGTAACTTCCACTCAGCCGAGTAAGAACTCCACTTGTCTGAGTGGAGGCAACGATTCTGAAGAAATCCTAGGCGACCTCTCTCTTTTGGAGTGATCTATAGACTGTTCTACTCGACCGAGTAGACTTCTCACTCGGCCGAGTGAGATTCTCACTCGACCGAGTAGCGACGACAGCCAGTCGTGAAAACTAGGGTTTCTGGCGACGTAGGGGCACTTTAGTCTGGATTTTTTGGGGTTTTGGGCATGTATTTAAGCCTAGTTTTGTCTCCAGCCCCTAGTAAGACTAGAGAGGCTTCTTAGAATAATTTTTCTTTAGGTTTAATTCTAGTTATGCTTTTGCATTGGCGATTGATTGAATACTTGACCTTAATTTTCTATTTGAAGCTTCTTCGCAACATTGGTTTGTCTTGATCTCTTGCAAGCTTTAATTTTTATGCTATATCTCCTGCTAGATCTGAGTTTTTAGATGAATTCTATTTTAGATCTTGCTCTCCTCTTGATTTCTAATATGATTTGTGAGTAGTTCCTTTGCTCTGGGCAAAGGAATGAACCTTATGGATCTAATGTTTGATTTGTGAAATTTATTGAGTTGCTATGATATTAGGCCTGTTAGAAAGGTTAGATCTTGATTATTTTACTACGGATTGATAGGGATCTCTCTTGGATCTTGAGAGCTCGACAGAGGATCTTGATCCAAGGAAAGCCCGAGATATTCGATTTAGGATTACAATCAAAATTTCCTCGACTTGGTGCGCGACATCGACCAAAGCTTGCATTTTTATTGTTCTCCTATACTCATATTCGTTGCATGACGGTGAACGGGTACGACCTATCACGATCTAGATCCAAACTCAAGTTGCACGACAGCGAGCTTGAATTGGGATTGGACATAATTGCCGATCTTAATTCTAGTGGTTTAGACTAGGCTTGCATGACAGCGAGGTTCTAGTTTAGATTGCTATAGCCTTGCGTAGCGTGACAACATGCGCCAGTTCTCCATTTAGTTGCAGTAAGTTCACCTTAAACCAAGTTTAATTGCATGGTAATTCATAACTCACATTGATGACTTGAAAATCCACAGTGGAGATTCTGTACCCCTAGACATCTTTATTATATTGAATTTGCATTGATACTCGAACGTTTGTGACACCAACCATTCCCAAACAATTTTCCACCAAGTAGCTTAGTAATTAACATAGAGTACTGTCATTAGTCCGTGATTCGATACCCGCTTGTCACTTAATTGTGCACTTGTGGTAAAGCTACATCGTATCCCTAGAGCGTGTATCCGGGGGTCGACCAAGTTTTTGGCGCCGTTGCCGGGGAGGCGACGGTATTTTATTTTCTTTACTTTGCTGTTTTTATTTCCTTATTTTACTTTTATTTTTATTTCTCTTTTATTCCTCTATTGTGTTAACACGTCCTCCTATTTTCTCTGTGCATGTACACGAGATTGAGGGCATCCGACAAAGATATATTATTTGATTCCGAGATCGAGCGCACGGCAAGGAAACTGAGAGCAGAAAAGATATCAATTCTAAAGGAGAACCAAATAGTGGAGGAAACTAGAGATGAGCGATTACGGCGGACCGATAGGCTTGTCTCCATCCGGGATAGGCTTACCCCAAACATTTCGGCTACTACATCTTCCATACTTATGCTGGAGTTGGCGGCTGACAAGAACTTTGAATTGAAGACGTGGCTTATTGTGCTAATGCAATAGGACACCTTCCATGGAAATTCTCAAGAGAACTCGCATTATCATCTCTAAATGTTATTGGCAAAGTGCGCCACTTTTCAGATGCCGAATGTGTAGGTAGATGCTATCCAATTGCGTCCCTTCCCTTTTACTCTTCATGAAAAAGCTTTATATTGGTTTAGGACGCAAGCTCAAGGGATATTCACTACTTGTGATGAGCTAGCGAGTGCGTTCGTCAACAAATTTTACACACCATCCAAGACCGTGAAGATAAGAAACTCTTTGGTCTCTTTCAAGTAAGGGTCCCAAGAGTCTCTCTATGAAGCGTGTGAGCAGTTTAAAGATCTTCAACATCAATGCCCCTACCATAGCATCGACGATTGGGAGTCTGTGCACAGTTTCTATAATGGATTGAGGCCGGACACAAAGATGATAAATGACTCCACGGCCAATGATCGGCCCCCAGATACACGCCTCGGGGGACACGATTGTAGTTTTACCGCAAGCGCACGATGCATTGGTGAGCGGGTATCGAACACGAGGAGATAGTGTTGGCTCCAATATATCCTAGGTTGGATTGACTACGAAGGTTTTATTGGTAGACATGGTTATGGTATGATGTAATGGAAATGGTGATGGATGTCGGTGTCGATGATAAAGAAGTTGGATAAATATCGATTCGAATTTAATATAATAAAAGCATCTAGGTCTAGGAAATCCCAACTACGGATTATCATGCATCATTTGAATAGTGAATCTCATTATAACTTGACTTGTGTTGAGGTGAACTAGTCGTTACAGAATAGAGAACCAAGCTCATGCTCTTGCGCTATTGCCGGTCTATAGCAACCTAGGTTAGGGCCCACTCTCGTGCAAACCCTAACCTAAGCCACTAGCATGAAGATTGACATCATCGTCCAATCGCACCTCGAGCCCACTCTCGTGCAAACTCGAGTTGTGATCTAGGTTATGATAGTTCGTATTCGTCCAATCTCTTGTAAACGAACATGAGTATAGATTTATAATAAAAACCCTAGCATTGGTCCAACCTCCTGCAAGTCTAGAGAATCTCGATTATAAACCTAAATCGAATATCTAGGCCTTCCCATCGATTGAAATCCAATCTCTTGCATACCCCAATCGATGGAAATTCCTAGCTACTCGTAGTAAATCAGTCATAACATAACAGTCTATCAATCCTAGCAACAATTCAATTCATTCATCACAATTCTAAGATCGGATCCATAGGGTTCATCCCCATGCCCTAGAAAGGCGAAACTACTCACAATTAATCATAGCAATCATAGAAATAACGAATAAGATCATAGAGCAATTCATGGTTAAGAGAAAACAATTCATAAAAACAAGAAATTTAGATAGAAAGAACAAACCAAATTGCAAGTCTTTGATCCCCAGCTGAGAATTACAATTAGAATAGCCGTCAAAAATGATATTTTGTCTCTCCTTAAACAAGGAATAAAACTAGCCTTAAATACAAGTCAAAATCGTCCAGAAAATCCTGACAGATTTACCCCTGGCGCAGCCCAAAACCCTAATTCACGATACAGTCGGACTGCGCTACTCGGCTGAGTGGAACATGTCACTCGGTCGAGTGACGGACCCAAAGAAAAACAGAGAAACTGGGGTTTTTGGGGGTCTGTCACCATGTGCTACTCAGGCGAGCGGACTTTCTCACTCGGTCAAATGGGCTTTCTTACTCGGTCGAGTGAGTTTTCTTCAAATTCCATTAAGTCGGCAAAAATTTCAGGAGAAAAACCCTGTCGCACTCGGGCGAGTGGACTTCTTCACTCAGTAGAGTGAGATATTTCACTTGCCTGAGTGGACTTCGACTTAATGTGCTCCCGTATCCGTTGTACTTGGCAGAGCACGTTCCTTCACTCGGCCGAGTGAACTGACTGGTCGGCCGAGTGAGCTGTTTCTGGGGCTCTTTCTTCTCCTTCTCGCCTCCTCGTTGATTCTATCGAACTTCTTCCTCTTCCGCTCATCGTCTAGCACTGCTAGCTCCTCAATAACGCCGTGAACGATGCTCCGGTGTGCGTGAAAGTCCATTGATCTCATTTTTGCTCCAGATCACTCCATATTTCCTGAAATACGACAAAAACAAGAAATAGTGAAAAGGAACGCTATATCATCGAATAATCATGAAAAACGCAATATGGGCGATCGAAACGACATGAATACATGCAGAAAAAAGGTGTAAAATAAGGAGCGATCAAAATCCCCCAAGCTTACCTCTTACTCGTCCTCGAGGAAGATAAGTAGAGAGACGAACTCGGGAGATGAAGACAAAGGAAATGAAATGAAAGAAAAAGAATACGAAGTGGAGGGGTCGCTAGATTATTCCCTCAGATCTCAAGCCATAAGCTACACATCACGACAACTCAGAAAATACGAATCACTTGCTATAAAGATTTCACATCTTACTTAAACATGATACTTGCAAGCTTTTAAGAACAACAAAATGGACTCTCTAAATTCATACAATCGATTCATATCCACAGCACGCATTTCATAGAATCTAATATACAAATGTTGGCGATGAACTTTTCAATCAAGAGTTATAACAGAAGCATATAAGAGTCATACCAAGCATGCAATAGAGAATGGAATAAGAGACATATCATTCACATTTTCATATTGATTCATAAGAAATCACCATAGCTAAAGTAAGTTTCTAAGTCTCAGTATTATCAAACTTCCCCATTCATGCACCTCTCCACTTCAATGTCTCACTCACTCATATGGTCAAATGAATTCACCCCTCAAGCTTAGCTTGAGTCATCGCATCTAAAGGACAATGATAGTGGAAAATGGGATTTTTGCCTTGGGTTTCCCAAGTGTTTTGTGGCTCCAATAATGAGATAGAGAAATATCTTTCTTTTTCTTTTTGAACTCTTTGTTTCTCTTTTTTCTTTTTGGATTTTTGTAGGAGCTACATGATTTGTATTTTTGGTTTTTGCTCCTTTTGGTTTTTTGGACGTTTTGGATCTAAATTTTTCTTTTGTAGGGATTTTTGGGAAATAGATGCGATATAAGTAGCTTTAGGAGGTGTACTCAAGTGACATGTAGAGAATAAAACGATATATGTGGAGAAGGAAATTATGCAACACTCGGTTCACTCATAAGATGTGCACAAACAGTTCAGTAAGATAATATCTCAACTAAAGCTCATATGTAAGCATGGATATTCTTAATCAACTCAATAAAAAGTGAAGTCAAGAGGTAAAGCGTACAATCATATCAAGCATGCAACAGAAGACGAATAAGATAATAAGGCAGATGCTTCCGATATACAAGTGATGCGTGAATCTTGATGCACTTCCAACAAAAGCATACTAAGCACTAATCCATACATTCAGCTTCAATTAATATCACGCATTCATATAGAGGAATCATCAATAGAAATAGATTTGCCAGCACATGGATAGCAGGATACTAAAATACTCCAAATAGCATGGCAAGAGTAGTAAGCATCGTGATGGCTACTAAAGCAATAAGAGATACCATCACAAGGAACAAATCTAGAAAAATAAAATAAAAGAAGAAAAGAAAAACAAGCATACAATATGATGCATGAACACACATAAAAGGAAAACAAGATGGGAAAATCAAAAAGTTGATGCAAAAATTTTGAAAAATTCTAAAAATCAAAAATAAAGTAAAAATTCAACTGATACATCTAAATGGCATGGAATGCACTCCCCCAAGCTTAAACTTCACATTGTCCTCATTGTGATCATAAGAGGTATTTATGAGGAACAATGATAAATATGAGGGGGTGGATAGGATATGATGACATGAATGACATGAAATCCTAATGCAAGTACATACAAATTCAATGATGCAAGAGAGCGCCTTCCCCCAAGCTTATACCAAACAATCCTATTCAAATGACTCGATCAAAAATGTCTCGGCTTTGCTAAGCGAGATCGAGTCAAAACAATAAGAATGTGAGTATTCACTTGAAAGAGATGCTCGATGGGTGGTGAGCAAAAAGTGTGACACATCAAAATATGAAGATGGCAATTAATATATATAATGGGGTTGGGGTGTAAAAGATTTTTTTACCGTCATATGAGGTGATATTTATTCAAGTAAATCTATACAGTCCTCTCGCTGTCAAGAGGATTCATGTTTATTGAGAGCATAAAATTTTACGCTATTGCTACACTACTAGATTGATATCACCTATAGCAAAAGGCGGATCCAATATCTTTGTTGGTGCAGGCAACTGCTCCAACTGCTCTTTCCGTGGCTCTGCCAGACGCGTGTGTCCACGGACTCCATCAGACTCCAACAATGCGGCTCCCAGCATCTCCCCAATGACTCCACCTGTACCCTACAGGAGATAAGCCGCATCAATCTGATGTGGATAATTCTTTGCCAAAATAAATGTATTCCAAAGAGGGTCATCAACATAAGTATTTAAAATTAAAGATGGTTGACAACAGTTTCCTGGAAATAAATCTCTACTCTCGTGCACCACGTCGACCAAATCATCGTTGTTTGCCTCTGGCTCTTCAGGTAACTCTGGCATATAAGTGTGGGTCTCATCAGGCAACTCATCATCATCGTCAGACTCGTCCCAGTGCACCTCCTGATCATATTCATTAGTATCCTTGTGTGGTAACTCTTCGCTCTCCTCCTCGTATACGTCCCATCGTACCTCTTGATTATATGTATGTGTATCCATAACGGTTAGCGAACCGGTAGATCGAGCATCATCTATCATTTGCTCCAAGGTTGCTGCCAACTGCAGATCACTAAAGTTTCCCACTTGCATCATCATCATAAATTCTCGTGATGGTCCCTTTAGCCCTCTAGCGAAGATATTGAATAGCTGGGAACCATCCCACACATAGTCTGACCCTGCCTGGAACATTCCTAACATTTTTTCGAACATGCACAAGGCTTCACTGAAGGACTCTCCATCAACCGGATAGAATGAAGCGAGACATATGTAGGATTGTATAGAACCGGTCACATATTCTTTGGAAGCACCATCGCTGCAACAACTGTACCTGATCAATCAAAGTAAACAACCTGGAAAAGACGTCAGTGATACAAAAAGAGATAAAGATAATAATAATAGCAGGTGGTGGGGAAAAATCTCTCTCTGTTTTTTTTGTTTTTTAAATGTAATCTAATCAACCTAATTGTGACAAATTGGCACCCAACTGGAAACAGCTCCCCGGCAACGGCGCCAAAAACTTGATTGTAGTTTTACCGCAAGCACACGATGTAGTGGCGAGCAGGTATGAACACGAGGAGGTGGTGTTGGCTCCAATCTATCCTAGGTTGGTTTGAATAAGAAAGTTTTATTGGTGGAGATGGTTATGGTATGATGTAATGGAAATGGTGATGGATGTCGGTGTCGATGATAAAGAAGTTGGATAAATATCGATTTGAATTTAATATAATAAAAGCGTCTAGGGCTCGGGAATCCCCACTACGGATTATCATGCACCATTGTGAATAGTGAATCTCAATATTACTAGACTTGTGTTGAGGTGAACTAGTCGTAACTGAATAGAGGACCAAGCTCACGCTCTTGCGCTATTACCGGTCTATAGCAACCTAGGTTAGGGCCCACTCTCGTGCAAAACCTAACCTAAGCCACTAGCATGAAGATCGACATCATCGTCCAATCGTACCTCGAGCCCAATCTCGTGCAAACTCGAGTTGCGATCTAGGTTATGATAGTTTGTATTCGTCCAATCTCTTGCAAACGAATATGAGTATAAATTTATAATAAAAATCCTAGGTTTGGTCCAATCTCTTGCAAAACAAGTCTAGAGAATCTCGATTATAAACCTAAATCGAATATTTAGGCCTTCCCATCGATTGAAATACAATCTCTTGCAAACCCCCAATTGATGGAAATTCCTAGCTACTCGTAGTAAATCAATCATAACTTAACCGTCTATCAATCCTAGCAACAATTCAATTCATTCATCACAATTCTAAGATCGGATCCATAAGGTTCATCCCCATGCCCTAGAACGATGGAACTACTCACAATTAATCATAGCAATCACAGAAATAACGAATAAGATCATAGAGCAATTTATGGTTAAGAGAAAACAATTCATAAAAACAACAATTCATAAAAACAAGAAATTTAGATAGAAAGAACAAACCAAATTGCAAGACTTTGATCTCCAGCTGAGAATTACAATTAGAATAGCCGTCAAAAATAATATTTTGTCTCTCCTTAAACTAGGAATAAAACTAGCCTTAAATACAAGTCAAAATCATCCAGAAAATCCTGACAGATTTGCCCCTGGCGCAGCCCAGAACCATAATTCGCGATACAGTCGGACTGCGCTACTCGGCCGAGTGGAACTTGTCACTCGGCCGAGTGACGGGCCCAAAGAAAAACAGAGAAACTGGGGTTTTTAGGGGTCTGTCACCCTGTGCTACTCAGGCGAGTAGACTTTCTCACTCGGTCGAATGGGCTTTCTTACTCGGCCGAGTGAGTCTTCTTCAAATTCCAGTAAGTCGACGGAGATTTCAGGAGAAAAACCCTGTCGCACTCGGGCGAGTGGACTTCTTCACTCGGCCGAGTGAGATATTTCACTCGCCCGAGTGGACTTCGACTTAATATGCTCCCGTATCCGTTGTACTCGGCCGAGCACGTTCCTTCACTTGGCCGAGTGAACTGCCTGGTCGGCCGAGTGAGCTGTTTCAGGGCTCTTTCTTCTCCTCCTCGCATCCTCGTCGATTCTATCGAACTTCTTCCTCTTCTGCTCATCATCTAGCGCTGCTAGCTCCTCAATAAGGCCGTGAGCAATGCTCCGGTATTTGTGAAAGTCCATTGATCTCATTTTTACTCCAGATCGCTCTATATTTCCTGAAATACGACAAAAACCAGAAATAGTAAAAAGCAACGTGATATCATCGAATAATCGTGAAAAACATAATATGGGCGATCGAAGCGACATGAAAACATGCAGAAAAAAGGTGTAATATAAGGAGCGATCAGCCAACGGAGCTATTTTATCAAAGACGCCGGAGGACGCCACGGCATTGCTAGAGGAGATGGCCTCCAACAATCAGCAATGGGCTGATGAGAGGAGCCAATCATCATCATCAAAGCCAGCAAGTATCTATGAAGCAAAGGCAGTGGCGGAGTTGACCACAAAGTTTGACTCTCTCTCCAAGGTTGTGGAGAGGATTGAAAAGATGATGTGCAAGTCATATGGAGTACCCAACACATCGACATCCAAAGGAAGCATGAGCGATTGGCAAGACCAAAGACAAGTTATGTTTGTTGGAGGCAAGCAAAATGAAGGAGCCATGGAGCAAGTGCAATACGTTACCGGTGGGGGTAACAACGATTATTGGGTGAACTCGGCTACTAAGGGTCCCCCCAGATTTTCTTATGCCAACAAGGAGGTAGCCTTGACTCCTCATCATTAACAACCACCACCTTAACAACAACAAGCCCGTCCTACTCAATAACAACAACCATATCAACAAAGGCCGCCCCAACAACAACAATATCAACCAAGGAAATAAGCGGGGCCTTATAGACCCCCCAGATATAACCAAGGATAGAGGCCACAAAACTCTCCACCGGCACCACCAAGATCCTATCATGAAGCTAGAGTTGAGGAGTTCATGGCGGAGCAAAAGAAGATCAACACAACATTGACGACGGGCCAAGATAGCCTCAATACCATCGTGGCACAATTAGCGGAGCAAATAACTTTGCTCAACAAGGCTCAATAACAACTGCCGGCTCAACCGGAGTAACATTGGCCACATCAATGTGGTAGTGGCGGTGACTACGAGAGGCAGGAAGGATATCACTCTTGTTATGGTTCAAGCTAAAAGCCCAAGGGAGGAAATTCCGGTTGAAAAATGAGCAAATTAATGAAGAAGAGAGGCCCAAAATGGCAAATAAAGAAGAGAAATCTAAAGCGGATGAACCTCAAAAGGAGCGAACCTATATGACATCCATACCGTTTCCACAACAGTTGGCAAAGGCCAAGATGGAGAAGAAGTTCACCAAATTTCTGGAGTACTTGCGAGGGATTAGCTTGAACATCACATTCTTGGATGCGATAATTGAAATCCCGACATTGCCAAGTTCCTCAAGGACTTGATCACGGGAAAAAAACGAACGTATAAGATCATGCTAGCCGAGTAAGGTACTTGGTTCCTAAGAAAATGAAAGACCCTGGAAGC
Source organism: Scilla litardierei (assembly GCA_030789695.1). Classification (NCBI taxonomy): domain Eukaryota; kingdom Viridiplantae; phylum Streptophyta; class Magnoliopsida; order Asparagales; family Asparagaceae; genus Scilla; species Scilla litardierei. The sequence goes on along the minus strand of CM061131.1, from coordinate 49,159,234 downwards.
TTTTGGATTCAATGCACTCTTGGTAAAGTTCCCCTCCAAAAAGCTTTGGTAGACTTGGGAGCGAGCTGAGCCTCATGCCGCTTACTATGTTCAATAAGCTCAACACGAGGACCGACCTCAAAGACACTGGTATGAAGATCCAACTAGCCGATGGGTGAATTACTAGGTCGGTGGGGATTGCCGAGAACGTCCCACTTCAAATACTGGGGGTCTTTGTGTACCATGCGACTTCGTGGTTATGGACATAAAAGAAGAGGGCGATACATCGCTTATACTTGGACGTCCCTTCTTAGCCACTGCCGAAGTCATAGTAGATGTGAGAGAAGGAACACTGTCTCTCAATGTTCGCAACAAAACGGTTGAATTCCATCTTCCCAAAACAATGAAGCAAAGACCTTGGCCGGAAGAAGCAGACTACGTGGACCTCCTTGATGAGGTCATAGATGAAGCCATGACTTACGCCGCTGGAGCCTTGCACACAGAGAGCCTTGATGGAGTCCCAAATACCAAGGACGGCACCCCAATTAGAGAACCACCGGATCCTCTCATCGAGGAAGTGACCAAGCTCACCGATGAAGAAAAGAACGACGCTGATGTCGTGAGGATTAGAGAGCTCTGCAAGCTCTCTACGGTGAAGCAAAGGGAGAAAGATCCACCGACAAACACACATCAATCGCTAGGAAAGAAGAAAGATACCAAGAACACAAGCTTTGGGGAGTCATCCCTCAACACCGTTAGAAAGGAGGAGCACACTAGGGAGACCAAAGAAGAACACGCGCTACATCTGGACCCAAGTGGTCTCCCTGGAAAATTTGACAAGCGCATCTCCTATGCACCGAACATCACGCCTTAAAACGCTAAATCTTAAGGGGTCGAGCTCAAGACCTTAAATGAGCACTTTTCGGGAGGCAACCCGATGGTTCTATCTTAGTTTTTAGTTGAATTTTACTTTCATTTTTGTTTTAGATCTTTATTAGTTTATAGAGTCAAGAGTCTAGGAAGAATCTGACGATGTACTATGTTTTTCATTGCAGGAAGAAGATGATAGGAGTACATATGAATGGAGGAGGGCCATGGTGATGGAGAGCACTCCAGGGAAGCGTTTAAATGACAAAGAAATGAAGGAACTGATGGGGGAGGAAGAAACAAAAAGCGTCACAAAACAGAGAGTCTGGAGCTGAAAAGAGTAGCCCATTTGACCGAGTGACTTGTTCACTCCACCGAGTGAAGACCCTACTCGGCAGAGTACGGTACTATATATGGAATCCTCAAAAACCACCCTCTGAAATTATATGCCACTCGGCCGAGTGACTTTGTCACTTGACCGAGTGAACTTGACACATATTGCTCTAAAAATTGCTCTGTGAGGCCTGTTTACTCGGTCGAGTAGCTTAGTCCACTCGACCGAGTGACTATTCCTACTGAGGCAAGTAGGAGACTGTAGCAGAATATTCGAAAATTCATACTCTGTTTCTAATTGCCACTCGATCGAGTGGAATTTATCACTCGCCCGAGTGACTCAAACCACTCGGCTAAGTCATCCAACTCAACCAACGCAAAAAAATTCAAATTTTTTTGGGGGCCACTCGACCGAGTGATGATCATCACTCGGCCGAGTGACTTAAAGTGACCAGCTCTGTATATTTCAAAATCGATGCTCAGGATCCCCAAAATCCCAAATCTCCCAAATTCCCCGAGCTTCCCTTCGACTCGCCCGAGCCGTCGCTCCCACTCGCCCTTGCCGCGCCGGAGTACCCACTCCGGCGCCACTCCGGTGACTCACCCGTAGTTGATCGGCGGCAGCCCCCTCCCCATTTTGCCCCATTTTGCCCCTATCTTCCCCTTCCCATTTTGTAACCCCCAATTGACCCAAATCCACCCACATTCTCAAATTAAACCCTATTTTCACCTTTTTCTCTTGATCAACCCCTTGATTTTATGATATTCATTGCTAATCTATCGTTTTTGTGCTTCAGGATAGCTTGGGGGAGATTCTACGCTGATTTGGAGCTGTAAGGGAGTCATTTCTCGCTTAGGTTGCTTACGAGGAGTCACATCGTGCTTAGTACACTCATTCCTTATTTCCTTTTGAGCAAGTTGTGATTTTTAAGCGTCTCATGGCACCACCATGCCTCCACGCACTAGATCTCTGCGCAGCAGCCTGCTACTAAGCGGAAGAGGTCTGGCGACCCCGGTCCCTATTCCCCTAGAGCAGACTCCCCACCTCCTAGCGACCCACCTCCCACACTTCCAGCTCCCACTTCACCCATTCCACCCCCAACAGCACTGCCCTCTTCGGTGATCGACGCATTTGGGATCACCTATAGAGATGACGCACACCGCATCAAATTTGAGATGCTCTTCCAGCGTTTGATCGTCCCCACTAAGTTTGTGCATATTGATGACCTAGAGCACCTAGGCGTACTACCGGGGCTACTCCAGTTGTATTACAACGTGTGTTGGCGTGATTTTCTGTCGGTGTCGGTGGACACCTATGTCTGACCGACCCTCGAGGTTCTGAGTTCTATTCGTAAGACTACCAGGGGTGCACCTTTCGCTTGATGGATCAGGAGTGCGAGATTACTCTCGATATGCTCCGAGCCTACTTCCATTGGCCCCCCGCCCGAGCTTACGGTCCCACGCACCACACCCCATCTACCTTTGATGCCAGCACCTTTTGGACCTTAATCACGGGCTCCCCACTTCACATTGACCCCAGCCAAGCCAAGGCCTCCTCTATCGTCCACCCTTGCCTACGGATTGCTCAACGCCTTTTGGCGACCACCATACTTGCGAGGTATGAGCCTGGGACGATGTCTACGCCTAAGCTCTACATGCTCTATTCAATAACGAGAGAGAGAGCGCCTACGAGGGCAACATGGATGTCTTAGTTCCTACCATTTACATAGATTTAGCTAGCTGGTATCTTGACCGCGTAGTTTCCTCAGTCACCGCTAGGACGGCGATTTGTTGTGGTGGTCCGATTACCTTGCTAGCTCGCATGTGTGAGATCGAGCTTCATGTCGGTTTGCCTCCACCTACGGGCCTCACTACACTATCTCTTGATATTATGGCATGTATGAAGATGCTGCATCCTTACGGACAAAGCCACTGGGTTTGGTTACATGGTCTGTTTTTCGTGGATTATATGGTGCTTCCGAGCCCTGCTCGGACCCACATTAGACCTGCAGATGGGGTGTGGAGACCAGAGATGGACATCCTTATCCCCGCTGCTTACGTACTCGAGCCCGAAGACATCCAGCAGGAGCCCCTTCTCGGCCCTATAGCCCCTGAGATCCCCATTCCTTAGCCAGCCCCTGATCTGATCCCTGAGCCCGACATATCTATCCCCACATCTGCTTGTACAGAGAGCTCGTCTGTAGTTGTGTCTGCTCCATCCACCACCACATCTGAGCCGCTAAGAGTCGATCCTATTTCCTATATGAGCTTTGAGAGCACCGACCCCTTAGCCTTTGCGAGAGGCGAGCCTTCCTCCTCTGCGGTCTTTGCGAGAGGCGAGCCTTCCTCCTCTGTGACCGCAGAGGCCCTATCCTCACATGATTTTTCGACCCCTGGGGAGTCATTCTCTGCTGATTTCATGACCTCCCCAGTCGTTGACCTTTCTGTCTCCGTCGCTGCTGTTTTCACCGAGAGCGTCGTGACGTCTGTCACCATGTCTGTGTACACGACCTCTCTACATGTCTCATCCTCTGTCGATGCCTTATCCTCCTCTGCCACTGTTCACACTTCTGAGAGCATACTTGCGTCTCAGTCTCCCACAGAGGCTGAGCATCTTTTTATGAGCACTGCCCTGCACCCACACCTGATAGTGGCCCCACTCGTCTACGGTCGCCGTGTGTGACAACCCCGTCCTCCACCTGTTAGACCCTCTGCTCCAGCTCCTGATGCCCTTGTCCAACAGCTCTGTGTTGTCGAGGCAGCAGTCAGTGGGCTCAGAGTGGATTTTAAGGCTCTTACCGCCACCATTAGCTCCCAACAGGCCCGCGTTGCCATGATCCCTGGTATTCAGCTCATGTTGAACTAGAGCCTATCTCGCATGCAGCAGCTTCAGCCACCACAGCCCACCTCTCAGGAGCCTGCACCACCGCCCCCATCGCCCCCACCATAGGAAGGTACTGGCGCCGCACCACTAGTTTAGGCACGTACTCTTGATGCCTGCCATATTTTTTCTCCACCTCTCGCCCCATCATTTTGCCATCATTTTTGCTTGCCCATATGTTTTGATCATTTTTGCAGGGCATTATCATATATATTTTTTTGACGAGTAAGAGTTAGTCTTTATTAATATCCAGAAAAAGTTTACAGCCTAAAAACACGAGTTAGTATCAAGAGGATAATATAAAGAGAAGGGATAGGACACAAGCGTCGTCACCAACTACCGAATATTATCATGCGATATTAACAAGTGTGAGGAGTACTATACAATCTATAGAGAGATATAACACACATTTTAACCAGCGTCAATGAAGCCCCAATTCACAAATGGAGTGGTGTCAGTGGCTTCGTCCAAGTCCAGGCGACAAAGGGAGCTTCTAACATCCGCTTCAATATCAACAAATAATAAGATCTTTCCCTTGGCTGAATTTTCAAAAATACGCTTATTACGCTGCTTCCATATGTGCCAAACCATAGTCGCCAAAGCAGATTTGGCCAACATGCTGGATATGGATGACGTTTGTACACCCTTGTAGGGGATGTACGAGGGAATACGGACCTCGAACGTCGCGTACACAAAGTCGTGTGCAAAGGGAATCTGTTCCCTTGTAGAGAGGATCTCTAGATTAGTGGGAAAGTCGCATTATATGTGCATAAGTGCATGCGACATATGGCTAATAAAGGGGGAATATCTTAAGCTTATGTTGTACCATGCATATGGTACAACTTAAGCTTATAATGTGCCATGTATGATGGTACACTTTAGTTAAATTGTTCCAAAGGAACAATTACTCCTAAAATAACTACCTTGGGGGCTATAAATAAGACCCAAGGCTTAGCCATTTCCTTACACTTTTGAATGGTATTCTTGCCTTGCATTTCATTCTAGCGAAGCTCAGTCGAAATCCTTCCTCTCTCTTTATCCAAGTTCTTAATCTAAAAGTAGAGATTTAGATTGTGGATTTAGTAGCCTTACTCCGTTCGTGAGAAGACTCGATCCGTCGTGGCAAATCTGAAGGCGAAGTTCCGAGACTACCGTGCCGCATACGCAAGCGTAAGTCTCAACTTCATTTATCGATCCTAACGCTGTTTTGACAGGATCCAACATTGGTATCAGAGCCATACGGGTTCGCCTCGGTCAAACCGCCGCCCCGTCGAACCGATGAATGAGGCGTTGTCTTTTTCACGAATGGGTATCCTACCATTACGGATATGGTAGGAACGCTTCGTGACGGAGAGAACACATCGGTTGTTCTTTTCACGTTCGGGTCTCCTATCATTACGGATATGGTAGGAACTCTCTGTGACGGGAAGAACCGACCGTTCATATCGTCAAGCTCACTCTCTTCATGGATGCTGAGTCTCCATTCATAGGGAATGTGAACTCTCTTCATGTGGAGCGTGTAGTTTACGAACTTTAAAAGTGTGTTATTTTTCATTTTTGGCACACGGCCATTAGAGAATAACTACTTTCTAGACGAACGGGTGCTTCATCGACGAACGGGTGCTTCATCGAGGAAGATGATGGTAGTTATCTACATCGGAGAAGATGACTTTTGGTGCATGAAATCTATGGCCATATGGGCAATGGAGGGAATGCATTCCCCCTCCCCATGCGGAGGGGTTGGCTACGGCCAATAACGAAAACCACCGCGACCACCCCATCAAGGGGGAGGAGTGCATGCGGCCACCCCATGAAAGGGGGGAGACCGGCCATTGCCAAAGGGCCATGGCCGGTCAAGGCCTATAAGCCATGGCCGGGCCATGGCTGGCCACGGCCAGGGCCAGGGAGCCCTGGCCGCGGCCAGGCCAGGGCCTGGCCACCCTGGCCGAGTCCAGGGCCAGGGCCGGCCCTGGTCGGCCACGGCTAGGGCCAGAAGGCCCTGGCCGCGGCCAGGCCAGGGCCTGGCCGCCCTGGCCGAGTCCAGGACAGGGGCCCTAGCCCCGGCCAGGGCCAGGCCGCCCTGGCAGCGGTCAGGGCAGGGGCCCTGGCCCCGGCCAGGGCCTGGCGGCCCTGGCAGAGGCCAGGGCAGGGGCCCTGGCCCCGGCCAGGGCCATGCCGCCCTGGCAGAGGCCAGGGCAGGGGCCCTGGCCCCGGCCAGGGCCTGGACGCCCTGGCAGAGGCCAGGGCAGGGGCCTTGGCCTCAGGCCAGGGCCTGGCCGCCCTGGCAGAGGCCAGGGCAGGGGCCCTGGCCCTGGCCAGGGCCAGGGCCAGGCCGCCCTGGCCTCAGGCCAGGGCCTGGCCGCCCTGGCCAAGGCCAGGGCAGGGGCCCTGGCCCCAGCCAGGGCCTGGCCGCCCTGGCCGAGGCCAGGGCAGGGGCCCTGGCCGGCCCCGGCCCTGGCCTCGGCCAGGGCCTGGCCAATGGCCGGCCCTGGCAGCGGTCAGGGCCTGGCCGAGGGCCGGCTTGGTCGGCACTGGCTGGGAGTGGTGTCAGATCATTGGTTGGTCGACCAATTTGGACGTTTTGGTCAACCAATCCGGCAAAAGGCCTTGATCGATCACGAACATGCCGACTAGCCCATACGGGGTTGCAAAAGGCCTTGGTCGAACACGAATATGCCGACTAACCCATACGGGGCTAACAACAGTCATCTGCAGCAAAATTCTCCTATACAGGGGGAAGCGCCTGGATCCATACGGGAGCCGGCGACGATGACTTGCAGAAAAATTCCCAAAGGGGGATCCGGCCTTGGCACGGCTACGGCTCTACCTCGGCAAATGGTCAGGGATTGCCAAATATTTCGCTAGTATCATAAGGGTACTAAGTCGAAATATACAATTTTGAAAAAAAAAATTAAACGTTTTCATACGTTTTGAAAAATACGTTTTCAAAAACGCTTTTTCCGCTGCAAAGTACTATAAGAGTACGATTGTTTGATAAGTGATGGGGGAATATTGAAGGTTGTTCTAGATGGTGATTGGAATCATAGAGACCTTTTCGATTCTAGAACAACATCTTCAATATTTTTCGAAAGTAACTTATCAAATATAATATAATTCCAAGTGGGATTTGAATTTTTAGAACTATCCAAATGGGATATTCTATTATCATTTCAAGTGGGAGTTATATTTTAAGAATTTTTATGCAATGTTTTGATCAAACCTTCGGTTTTGTGTCTTTTGCAGCATTTTAAAAGTAAAATGTCTTCCGCTTCAAAGAATATCGTCGCTGAGTTAAACAGAGGTGAAAAACTCAACGGCGATAATTACAAACTTTGGTCCATCAAGATACAATACGTTTTATAGGAGCAAGAAGTGCTCGAAACTCTAAAGAACATAATGATTGAACCCGAGTTGGGCACTACGGCCCAACACAGACGAGACAAGGAAGCTTTTGATGCTTGGTCTCGGAAGAATAAGATAGCCCGTATTACTTTATTGAGCAGTATGGAAGATGACATAATGCGCATCTTCCGAGAGTATGACTTAGCCATGGACATATGGTCCAAGCTAGAAGAGAAGTTCGGTGGCACATCGGTGTCCAAACTTCGCGCCTTAACTATAAGGTTCGATTCATATAAAAACGTCCAGATCATTCCATGGGGAAACATCTGCGACATATGGCGAATCTTATCTCGGAGTTAAAGGACGCATGTCATGTGCTCACTGATGAGCAACAAATCCAAGCAGTCATACATTCCCTACCAAATGGATGGGACCAAATGAAGATGCATCTCACTCACAATGAGAGCATCAAGACTTTTAGCGATGTTTCTAAGCACCTCGAATTAGAGGAAGAGCGGCTTGCGGCTGCCAAGCCAAGTGCAGAAGTGCACATGGTTGCTAGTTCCTCACACGGGAGAAAGAAAAGGAAAGATCGTTCGAAGTCTACCAATGAACGTAATAAGCAACCTGAGTCTACCAAGAAACCCAAACATAAGGGTAGGCACAAGAAATGGCACAAGAAGAAAGACTTGAAGAGGATCAAGTGCTTCAAGTGCAACAAGCTCGGTCACTATGCTCGTTTGTGTACGAGTGGAGGTGACGAGGTGCCACCGACCACATAGTAAGGGACAGACAGTCCTTCGTGGAGTATCACCGGATACCCCAAGGAATGAAGTGGATCAATGTAGGAAATAACACACGTGTTGAAGTGAAAGGCGTTGGGACTCGCAAGCTAGTCTTAGACAACGACCGCACTCTCCTACTTCATGATGTTCTCTTCATTCCATATATTCAAAGGAATATTAAAACTGTGGTCAATTTAATGAGTCTTCGTTGGTTCCTTCATGATTGTAATATGGACCTATTTTGTAATAATTCCTTAACTGGCACAGGGTATGTTTTCAAAGGATTTATTGTAATAAGTACAATGTATGATTCCTCATGTAATGAAAATTTCCTTGTGACAAATTCTTTGACTAATGAGTCTAATATAATTTGTTGGCACGTAAGGCTTGGTCATATTGGACCAACGCGTATGGATAGACTTGCCAAACGTGGCCTTCTATCCAATGTTTCAAAGGTCGAAATGTCGACCTGCGAACATTGCCTTGTGAGGAAATCTTGTCGCAAGCCGTTTGGAACCGGCACAAGGGCCGAGGTTCCATTACAGCTTATCCATTCGGACATATGTGGTCCGCTGAATGTCAAGACAAGACGCGGGAAGTCCTATTTCATCACTTTTATTGATGATTTCACCCGATTCAGTCATATCTATTTGATATCCCACAAAAGTGAAGCACTAAACCTGCTTTAAAAACTATATGTGTTTAGTGGAGAATCAATTAGATCGCAAGATTAAGGTCGTGCAAACCGATAGGGGCGGTGAATATCAATCAACAAGTTTTAAGGAACTTTGTGATGAAAAAGGCATAGTACATCAGGCAACTATGCCTTATACTCCTCAACAAAACGGTGTTGCAGAAAGGAGAAATAGGACTTTAATGGAAATGGTCCGTTCAATGATGGCGCAAGCTAACTTGCCAATCACCTTTTGGGGTGATGCATTATTGACGGCCGCTTTCATTTTAAACCACGTACCCTCGAAACCAATTAGCTCCACTCCTTATGAGTTGTGGAACCAAAGGTCTCCTGACTTAAACATTTAGAAACCTTAGGGTTGTGCATCCTACGCACGTATTTCCTCCCATAAGTATGGCAAACTTGGGCCAAGGGGAAGGAAATGTATCTTTATACGATACGCAGAAAACTCCAAAGGTTATGTTTTTGTTAGTCAGGAAGACAATGGTGGGCTAATTGAGTTTGAGTCGAGGGATGTCACTTTCTTGGAAAACGAGTTTCCAAGACAGGGAGAGATAAGTCAGGACTTATCTCAATTTGAGATTTATGATCAAGAAGGATTACCTCATTCGAGTGGAAGATTTCTTGGTGAAAACGAAAATACGTTTCAACCTTCACCAATGGATTGTACGAATGACGATTATCCTATTCCATACGGGAATAATGATCCTAGTGGGAGCAATTCTAACGACATTCCAAGTGGGAGTGATATTAGAATTGATCTAATTTCGAGTCAACAAGGACTTGAAGAATCTCAAATACGACGTAGTAGTCGTACAAGGTTGGCTCCTCTAAGATTTGAGGATGAATTTCCGCAAACCTTTATGACTTTACTACAAGAAGATGACGAGCCTGCTACTTTTAAACAGGCTGTATCTTGCCCTGCAAAAGACAAATGAATGGAAGCGATGCAAGAGGAATTAGAATCCATGAAGGTTAACCAAGTCTGGGACTTAGTTGACTTACCCAGAGGACGTAGAGCTATTGGGAACAAATGGGTTCTCAAGATCAAGCATAAGGCTGATGGCTCTATTGACAGATATAAAGCTCGCCTTGTCGCGAAAGGTTTTACGCAACAGGAAGGGATAGACTACGAAGAGACCTTCTCACCTGTTGTTCGTTTTACCTCGATTCGCTTGATTCTGGCAGTGGTTCCAGAACGCTTTGATATGCAGGACTGCAAGTCCATTGATATTCATATAAGCATATGCGATAATTTATATCTGGAATCGTGTCCAAAGAACCAAAAGGATAAGGAAATTATGGAAAAAGTTCCATATTCCAGTGCAGTTGATAGTCTTATGTACGCTATGGTGTGTACGAGACCGGACATCTGTTTTGCCGTTGGAAATGGTAAGCTGTTACCAATCCAATACAGGGCAAGTACACTGGAAAGCGGTTAAGAGGATAATGTGTCTTGTAAGATCAAACACATTGATATCCGATACGAATTTGCAAAAGACTATGATAAAACCAAGAAGGTAGACATAAGGTACATATCTACGCATGAGATGATAGAGGATCCGCTTACGAAAGCGATCCCCAGAAATGTGTTTTATAAACACTTATCATCCCAAGGATTGCGTAAGAGCTGAGTTGTACCAATATATATTCCCATGTCTGAGAAAGATCAAATTTAATATAAGAATAAGTTCTTTTTCAAACATTGCATATGAATCTCTTGAGAAATGTTTGTGTACATTTTTGAAATCTCAGCTGAATTCTAGTATGTCGGACAGATTGAGGCTGGCTCTCTCACATGAGCAACCGCCTTATTCTATCAGACGGATGGAATAGAGATGAGACCTGTTTGAAGTCAAAATCATCAGACATATGATTTAGAGTCATGACTTAAACAAAATGGTCGCATGAAAGATCTGCATCATATGGATGCTTACAGAAGATCTAAGAGGATTTTTGAAATCCTATCTGTCTAAATGCAGGATGTGAGTCCAAAGGATTATTTGAGTAGAATAAGGGACTCAAAGTCAGACATTGTGGTGTCTGATCATCATCCTTACAACATCATTGAGACATACACTCCCTGGGAAAGGAGCGATGTTGTAATACGTGTTCATACCACGCATGCATTTCGACCACTGAGTTAGTAGCAATAGTGTTTGCTATTATGTGAGACTCAAAGGCCATATGGGTCTTAACTCTTACCCTCAAGGACTCCAATTGGTTCCTTTAGATTTGACGAGATGATCGCTATCTTAGCGTGTTGCTAATGGGCTATGATAATTCGGCTCGGCGGGGCACGTTAGAAAAGCGAATCAAGTCAAGATCAGAAGGTTCGCAAGAAGAGGAAGATTGATTTCATATTCGCATTTGGACTTTAATGATTCAAAGCTGGCCAGCCAATTGTGATCCAGATGGGATTCAATTGTTGAATATAAAGTATAAGAAATGTGAAGAAATAATCTAGGGTAAAGCATGCGTTGAACTACTCAACTTTGCACCTTCGAGGTCGTTGTGTATCTCTAACAAGTGCACAACAACAGACTCTACGCGCATGACGGTCGCACGGTCTATTTCTCGGTATGATAGATGAAAGAACTAAGAGAAAGACGTTCTCTTACAATCCCCTCAAGTGTGAGTGGGAGATGTTGGATATTGATGACGTTTGTACACCCTTGTAGGGGATGTACGAGGGAATACGGACCTCGAACGTCGCGTACACAAAGTCGTGTGTAAAGGGAATCTGTTCCCTTGCAGAGAGGATCTCTAGATTAGTGGGAAAGTCGCATTATATGTGCATAAGTGCATGCGACATATGGCTAATAAAGGGGGAATATCTTAAGCTTATGTTGTACCATGCATATGGTACAACTTAAGCTTATAATGTGCCATGTATGATGGTACACTTTAGTTAAATTGTTCCAAAGGAACAATTACTCCTAAAATAACTACCTTGGGGGCTATAAATAAGACCCAAGGCTTAGCCATTTCCTTACACTTTTGCATGGTATTCTTGCCTTGCATTTCATTCTAGCGAAGCTCTGCCGAAATCCTTCCTCTCTCTTTATCCAAGTTCTTAATCTAAAAGTAGAGATTTAGATTGTGGATTTAGTAGCCTTACTCCGTTCGTGAGAAGACTCGATCCATCGTGGCGAATCCGAAGGCGAAGTTCCGAGACTACCGTGTCGCATACGCAAGCGTAAGTCTCAATTTCATTTATCGATCCTAACGCTGTTTTGACAGGATCCAACACAACACCCCCACGGGGTCCTTCTTATTATAACGCGATTGGAAAAGATCACATACTCCTGAAAAGAGTAGATGGAACCACCCCTTTATAATTCAATTTTAAGAGGCAGCGTGTTAGGATATACCTTATGTATTCACAATTAAAAAAGAGATGTGAGTGTGTCTCCGTCTCTTTAGAATCACAGAGGACGCACGTGTCATCAGAAGAAATGCTCCACCTGCTGAGGAAGTCACGCGTTGGCAATTTTGTGCGCAGAGCTCTGAGTAGGGACAGTGCCATCTTCGGCACGTGAAGATTGAACCAGACAGTGTCACAGTAGGGGAATGCGGGCCCAACAATTCGAGATCCATTCCAAGCGTCTCGCAGAGTGAAAGTCGGTCCAGGGGTCCAGCACCACTCATCCGCACCAACAGTAACAGTGAATTGGCCTAGCAAATGCTACAGGCCGGAGATATTTGGGTCATTTCTCCAACCGTCTACTGCCCAGTAATGACTAACTGTAAGATGTTCCGATCCAGGGGGACACTGAAGCAAATGGAGGGGACCCATTGGGTACCAATTATCGTACCAGAAAGAGGTAGTTGAACCATCACTCACAATGCGTTTTATGAGTTTTTGAGAGAATTGTCGACGTTTTAGCAGGAACTTCCAGGACCCCGATTGCGTAGGCTTTGCTTTGGCTCCATAGAAACCAAGCGAGATGTCATCATAGTGTTTACGCATATATTGTGCCCAAATCCCCTTGGTGGATAGAACTCTCCAGGTAAGCCTTATGCCTGAAGCAACATTCAAATCAGATAATAATCTCAAGCCCATGCCTCCTTCCTTCTTAGGGGTACACATATCTTTCTAGGCCCAGTTATTAAAGTTGCCCCATATGAACTTCCTGTAGGCGAAATTAATAGAACGAATAACAGAGCGTGGAATGTGGTCGCTCCAAAATGCAACCCAAGAGCACAACCAAAAACTTGGTCGGCCCCGGAAGTACACCCGGAGAACGATTGTAGTTTTACCGCAAGCGCACGGCAAAGTGGCGAGCGGGTATCGAACACGAGGAGGTGGTGTCGGCTCCAATCTATCCTAGGTTGGTTTGACTACGATGGTTTTATTGGTGGAGATGGCTATGGTATGATATAATGGCAATGGTGATGGATGTCGGTGTCGGAGATAGAGAAGTCGGTCAAATATCGATTCAAATACAATACACTAAAAGTGTCTAGGGCTAGGGAATCCCCACTACGGACCGTCATTCGTCATTGTGAATAGTGAATCTCAATATTATTAGACTTGCGTTGAGGTGAACTAGTCGTAACTGAATAGAGAACCAAGCTCACGCTCTCGTGCTATTGCCGGTCTATAGCGAACCTAGGATAGGGCCCAATCTCTTGCAAATCCTAGCCTAAGTCGCTAGCATTAGGATCGACATCATCGTCCAATCGCTTCTCGAGCCCACTCTCGTGCAAAATCGAGTCACGATCTAGGTTGTGATAGTTCGTATTCGTCCAATCTCTTGCAAACGAATATTGGTATAGATTTACAATTAAAAATCCTAGCTTTGGTCCAATCTCTTGCAAACCAAATCTAGGGAAATCCAATTGTAAATCTAAATCGAATATCTAGGCCTTCCCATCGATTAGAATCCAATCTCTTGCAAATCCCAAATCGATGGAAATAGCTATCCGTAGTAAATCAATCACAACCTAACCTCCTAGCAATTCTAGCAATTTAGAAATTCATTCATCACAAATATGAAATTAGATTCATAGGGTTCATCCCCAAACCCTAGAACAACAAATCTACTCTAGCATAGCAATAAGCATATGAGAATCAATAAAAATCATTGCTTGCATACAAAAGATAGAAAAACGAAGATTCAAATAAAAAAGAACAAAATACTTAGCTTGATGAAGATCTTCAATCCAAATACAAGCTTTTAGATCCAAGAGAGGGCCTAGGGCATGGCCTAATCTCTAAAATAATCACTAAGAAAACATCTTGGGAACCCAAGAAAACATGGGGGATCCCCCTCTAATGGTGGCTACAAAACCCTTAAATACTCCCCCAAAAACCCTAGCAAAACTGCCTAAAAAGCCCCTGAAATTCGGGCCCAAAACTAAATCTGCGCGTGCCCAGAAATCTGCGCCAGTTACGACTCGGCCGAGTGGAAATCTCACTCGGCCGAGTGGAAATCTCACTCGGTCGAGTGAGCTTTCCTGCAGAAAACTCCAGAAAACAGCACTCTGTCAAAATCTGCCAAAACTGTCAAAAACTGGTCACTCGGCCGAGTGGAAATGTCACTCGGCCGAGTGACACTGACATGCAAATTCCAGCACTGCAGCATCGACTTGCAGAAATTCCTCAGATTTCATCCGACCTCCGATTTGCGCGTTCTTGGCGGCGTTGGAATCGTCATGAAGTCTTCTATCCACAACAAATATGAGAAAAATAATTTACCCACTGGAATGATAGCAGATTTCAAAAGAGTTGGAGGATGTCTGAAAATCTGGGCGCTTCGTGTCCTCGGCATCACTCGGCTGAGTGGCAAATGTCACTCGGCCGAGGGGCTTTTGGAACTCGGCCGAGTCGGAGCTCGTAGTCGACTGACGGATTACAGAGAGTTGGATATTTTGGCTCGCCGTCGTCTGTGTGCCACTCGGGCGGACGGAGTCTCTGAACTCGGCCGAGTGGGCGTGCGATGCTCGGCCGAGTGCACGCTGATACATCTCTGTTGCGTGTCCGATCTGGCCGGCCGAGCGGGGTCTCAATGCTCGGCCGAGTGACTCCTTCACTCGGCCGAGTGGCATGCTGAAAATGCCCAATCTCCATCTTTTCGCTTCCTCGTCGCTCTTACGACGTTCTTTCTTCTTCCACTCGTCTTCCATTGCAGAATAACCCTCAAAAGAGCCATGGTTGACACTCCAGAGTGGGTGCAAATCCTTTAAGCTCATTTTTGCTTCCGATCGCTCCATATTTCCTGAAATCCGACAAAAACAAGAAATAGTGAAAAGTAACGCAATATCGTCGAATAATCGTGAAAAGCGTGATATGGGTGATCGAAATGGCATGCAAATATGCAGAAAAAAGGTGTAAAATATGGACCGATCAAAATCCCCGAAGCTTACCTCTTACTCGTCCTCGAAGAAGATGAGTAAAAAGACGAACTCGGGAGATGAAAAATAAGGGAAATGAAATAAAAGAATACGAAGTGGAAGGAGTCGCTAGATTATACTCTCAGATCTCAAGCCATAAGCTACACATCACGATGACTTGGAAAATACAAATCACATGCTATAAGGATTTCATATCTTTCATAAACATGGTACTTGCAAGCTTTTAAGAACAATATGAGGGACTCTCTAAATTCATACAATCAATTCATATCCACATCACGCATTTCATAGAATTTAATATACAAATGTTGGCGATGCACTTTTCAATCAAAAGTTATAAATGAAGCATATAAGAAATCACACCAAGTATGCAATAGAGAATGGAATAAATCATGATATTCACATATTTATATCGATTCATAAGAAATCTCCATAACTAAAGTATTTTGCTAAGTTTCAGCATTATCAAACTTCCTCATTCGTGCACTTCTCCACTCTAATGTCGTACTCACTCATATGGTCAAATGAATTCAACCCCCCCCCCCAAGCTTAGCTTGAGGCATCGCATCTAAAGGAATATGATAGTGGAAAATGGGATTTTTGCCTTGGTTTTCCCAAGTATTTTGTGGCTCCAATAATGAGATAGAGAAATATTTTTTTTTTCTTTTGGACTTTGTTTCTCATTTTTCTTCTTGGATTTTTGTAGGAGAAATTTGATTTGTATTTTTGGATTTTGGCTCCTTTTTGGCTTTTTGGACTTTTTGAAGCTAACTTTTTCTTTTGTGGGGATTTTTGGGAAATAGATGCGATATAAGTAGCTTTAGGAGGTGAACTCAAGTGACATGTAGAGAATAAAAAGATATATGTGGAGAAAGAAATAATGTAACACTCGGTTCACTCTAAGATGTGCACGAACGGTTCAATAAAATAATACTTCAACTAAAACTAATATGTAAGCATGGATATTCTCAATCATCTCAATAAATAGTGAAGTCAAGCAGTAAAGTTTACAACCATATCAGGCATGCAACAGAAGGTGAATTAAGACAATAAAACTGATGCTTCAGATATGCTAATGATGCGTGAATCTTGGTGCATTTCCAACAAAAGCATACTAAACACTAATCCATACATTCAGTTTCAATTAATATCATGCATTCATGTAGAGGAATCATCAAAAGAAATAGATTTGCAAGCACATGTGAATAGCAAGACTATGGAATACTCTAAGTAGCATGGCAATGAATAATAAGCATCGTGATGGTTGCTAAAGCAATAAGAGATATCATCATAAGGAACACATCTAGCAAAAGAAGAGAAAGGAAAATAAAGAAATAAGAAAAAATAAAAGAGAGGAAAGAAATGAAAAACAAGCACACAACATGATGCATGAACACACATAAAAGGAAAATAAGATGGAAAATTCAAAAAGATGATGCAAAATTTTGAAAAATTTTAAAAGCCCTAAAATAAAGTAAAAATGCAACTAATGCATCTAAATGGCATGAAAATGCACTCCCCCAAGCTTAAACTTCACATTGTCTTCAATGTGATCATAATGAAAGAATATGAAGAACAACGATAATAATAAGGGGGTGAATGAAAAATGATGAAATGAATGACATGAAATCCTAATGCAACTACATGCACATACAATGATGTATGAGAGCGCTTTCCCCCCAAGCTTATACCAAACAATCCTATTCAAGTGACTCAATCAAAAATGTCATGGCTTTGCAAAGCGTGATCAAGTCAAATGAATAAGAAAGTGAGTATTCACTTGAAAGAAATGCTCGATGGTGGTGAGTAAAAAAGGATATGACACATCAAAATATTAAGAGGGCCATATATATGTATAATGGGTTTGGGGTGAAAATTTTTTTTTTGTTGCCATCATATGAGGTGATATTTATTCAAGCAAATCTATACGGTCCTCTCGCTGTCGAGAGGATTCGGGTTTATTGAAAGCATAAAAATTTCTACACTACTGGATTGATATCACCTATAGCAAAAGGCGGATCCAGTATCTTTGCCGGTGCAGGCAACTGCTCCAACTGCTCTTTCCGTGGCTCCGCCAGATGCGTGTGTCCACGGACTCCAACGAACTCCAGCAATGCATCCTCCAGCATTCCCACAAGGACTCCACCTGTACCCTGCAGAGAATAGGATGCATCAGTTCGCTGCAAAAATTTCACCCTCATAATAAAAGTATTCCAAAGAGGATCGTCTATAGAAATATATGAAATAAATAGTGGTGGACGATACTTCCCTGGAAATAATTCAATATCCTCTTGTTCTTTGATAGCTATCTCCGTGGTGTCCTCTCTCAGCTGCTCAGGTAAATCTGGATCATAGGTGTGGACCTCTTCGATAGGCTCGTCAAACTGTGACACGTCCAAGCATACCCCCTGTCCATAATCGTATGTGTGCTGCAAAAGGTATGACGTGTCAAAAATATCTGAATCAAAATAAATATCGAATGGAACACATGATTCAGAAATAGGATGGGTAAAAATATCTCCCTGAGTGGGAGCAGTAAGCTCTGTGGGACAGTCCTCGACGTCAGTGGAAGGATGAGGTGGCTGCGGAAGCTCTAATGGAGGAGGGTAGTGTTCGGGATCCTCATGAATGGCTATGTCCTCGTCCCGATGCACGACCTCCTCGATGATAAGCTCTGGCTCTGTATGTAAGGCCTCCTGAAAAGCATGCTCGGGCTCTACATGTGAGGCCCCCTCGTCAATATGCTCTGGCTCGACAGTGTGCTCCTTTACCTTCTCATCAATTATCAATGTGGGCTCTCTCTGGAATGGTGATGTTGGCTGCTCACGTGTGTCAGCTTGTGGGGATGTATCATGTGGAGGGGACTGCCCGCAAGCAATCCGAAAATATAGTCGATCCCGCTCAAGACTGACATGGATGTCCTCCTCAATTGTTCCTGCAGCTGAAACACGGTTCATAACAAAATCTACAAATAGTAGCTCAAATGCATCACCTGCTGTAATGCTCTCTGAACCGGTGAACCGCACTGACTCCAAGAGGCCCTCCAATAATCTCTGAAATGCGTCCTCCTCTGGCTGCGCATATGACTCAATTTCTGCTTCCTTCACTGCCTCTTTGTCCATCCACTCTTCATATGCAATAGCTGTATTGTAGGGAGTGGGATCGACAACGGCACATTCTGGCTCTGGTAGTATGTCTGGCGATGCTGCTTGCCCATAATATGAAGAAGCAGAACTGATATCTTTGGAAATATCTGTAACCCTAAGCATGAGCGCATTCATTTCAAGTTCCCTCTTCATCCCTTCCAATTGAAGGTTGCTCTTTTCAAGCCCGGCTTGCATTTCAACCTGGTGTGCATGCATCTCATCAAAAAAGATCATTTGTTTCTCATCAAGCTCGGGCCAGTGCGTCTCCTCAAAAAAGTATTCTCCCATCTGAGCACTTTCATCAAAATAGTACTCTCCTATCTGAGCACTCTGATCATAATAGTATTCTCCCATCTGAGCACTCTGATCAAAATCTGTGGTCCACATAGTATAATCCATAGCACCTGATCAACAAAGATAAATACCTGGAGAAAAATATCAGTGGTACAAAAGAATATAGAAATGATAACAATGGTGGCGGGGGTGAAAATTTCCTTTTTATTTATTTATTTTTTTTCGTAGTCTAATCAACCTAATTGTTACAAATTGGCCCCCAACGGAAACACCTCCCCGGCAACGGCGCCAAAAACTTGATCGCTCTGGAATGTAACCCAAAAGTGCGACCGTGTAGTTTTACCGCAAGCGCACGGACTTGATCGCTCCGGAATGTAACCCAAAAGTGCGACCGTGTAGTTTTACCGCAAGCGCACGGTGTAGCGGCGAGCGGGTTATCGAACACAGGGAGGACGAATGAAAGTGCTTGCTCCGAACAACCTGGCTATTAAGAACGGAAAAGAGAGAATTTGCCTTTGGCGATCCTGTCACAATAGTCAGACAAAGTACGAAGATATCAAATCAAATAAAGACGCCTAGGGAATGGGGAATTCCCGCCACTCACCGTATTTCGTCAATGTGATTCGTTGGCATCAACATTGCTAGAATAAAATTACGGATGAACTAGTTGCAACTGAATGTAAAACCTAGCTCACGCTCTCGTGCTGTTGCCGGTCTATAGCTATCCTAGGTTTGGGTCCAATCTCTTGCAAACCCTAGCCTAGGCAAGCTAGCATTAGGATCAACGTCATTGTTCAATCGTGCCCCGAGCCCACTCTCATGCAAACTCGGGCCGCGACCTAGGTTGGGATAGTTCCTACCCGTCCAATCTCTTGCAAACGGGTATTGGCATGGAATTGCAACCGAGAACCCTAGTATCGGTCCAATCTCTTGCAAACCGATACTACGGAAACTCAATTTCAACCCAATTCGGATTTCTAGGGTTTCCTATCGAATTGGGATCCAATCTCTTGCAAATCCCAATCGATATGAATACCTAGCCATCCGTATTAAATCGATCCCAAACTAACCCTAATAGCAATTCTAGCAAAATTCCTACCAATTCATCACAAATCTGAAATTGGGCTCGTAGGGTTCATCCCCACGCCCCAAGACGTGTAGACTACTCACAATTCATAGCACAAATACAAGAATAATCAATGGAATTAACAAGAGAATTCATCACAATATTGAGATAAGCAATAAAAATAGTATTTTTAGAGGGGAGAGACGCAAACCAATGGAGTTATTCCAATAATCCAACAAAAATCCACTTTTGTCTCCTCTCCAATCACAAGAATAAAAGCTAAAAAGTTAATCTAAAAAGCTGCAAAAATTAAAGAAAAAAGCCCTCTAACCTAGGGTAAAAACAGGGGTTAAATACCCCCCAAAATCGTCCAAAAAACTGTGACCAAAATGCCCCTGCGCAGCCTGAAATCCGCAGTTTTCGCTACAGGCAGCGCGTCGCACTCGGCCGAGTGACAAAAGTCGCTCGGCCGAGTAAGAAACCCTGTAAATTTCCAGTAAGTCTGGGTCTTCGGGGGTCTTCACTTCGGGGGTCGCTCGGCCGAGTGAGTTGTCGTCACTCGGCCGATGGCTTCTTAGTACTCGGGCGGTCGGCATTATCCACTCGGCCGAGTGGGTCTTCTGAAGCTCATGCAGACGAAAAACAGTAAGTTGGCGATTTTTGATGGGCTTCGTCTGAGTACCACTCGGGCAGACAGGGTCTCGTCACTCGGCCGATGTGGCTTCCGATGCTCGGCCGAGTGCACATATAAAACGTGTCTGATCCGGTCGGCCGAGCGGTGTCTCGCTGGTCGGCCGAGTGACTCCTTCACTCGGCCGAGTGAGACACCAAAAATGCCCAAACAGCTTGTTTTGGCCTCCTCGTCGCTCCTGCGACGTTCTTTCTTCTTCCGCTCCTCTCCAATGGCAAAATACCCCTCGGGGAGGTCGTCGGTGACACTCTGGAGTAGGCGTATCTCGAGATCACTCCAACTCGCTCCAAATCACCTGAAATACGACAAAAACAACAAATCGTGAAAAGCATCGCAATTTCGTCGATATATCGTGAAAAACATGATTTGAGCGATCTAAATGGCATGCAAACATGCGGGGAAAAAGTGTACAATATGGAGTGATCAAAATCCCCCAAGGTTACCTCTTACTCGTCCTCGAGGAAGATAAGTAAGAGGCGAACCCGGTGGATTCCGAAAACGAAAACGGCGGAAAAATGGAAAATGAAAAACGAAGAAGAAAGAAGAAAGCGAAGAGGGAAGCTGCTAGATCATTTTCTCAGGACGTGGGTTTGGCTCAATCATATAGTATGCACCGAATGTCAAACACATGTCAAAGAATTTTATTTCGATATCATAATATATAGGTGCAAATAGTAATAGATAACCCAAGAATGATGATATAACATGAAAAACGGAATAGTTTTAGAATTAACATCGTCTGAATCATCTAAAGCGGTATACAATATCGCAGATCACACACTTTTCAATTGAACGCTTTCTAAGAGGAGTATAAGAATATCACACCGTAGAATAGAAAGAATAGAATAGTGTGGATTTCATGAAATGAGTGCTAGGCATATATTTCTGGACTTCGTAAAGCTAAAAATAATCTCACTGAGTATAGAATATTACTTAGCCTAGGTTGTCGTGCAACGTCAAGTAGTCACTCTCTCACACATCATTGGATTCTCTCCCCCAAGCTTATCTATAAGCGTGGTGGCATAAAAAATATTTACATCCCCATTTCTATAAAGCTCCAAAAAAATAAAATAAAAAAAACAAAAAGAGGGAAAGAAAGAGAGAACATGAAAGGGGATCTTTTATTGAGGTTCTTTCCTCTTTTCTTTTTCTTTTTTTCTTTTCTTCTTTTTCTCTTTTTTTTTCAAAAGCATATATACACAATGATCCCAACTCAAAGAGAAATAAGGATATACAAGAATTTTTTCTTTTTCTTTCTTTGGTTTTGGGAAATTTGGAGCTAGGAATTAATAGCGGGGGAAATTCCATATAATAGAATCGCTAAGGGGAGATTCACCAATGATTTTAAAATAGAGAAATGATGTTCAAGATTTGTGGAGAAAGAAATAAATATATCTCTCGGTTCACTCTATAGGACATGCACGACAACTTCAGCAGGGTAATCTAATCTACTCAGTTTCGATCACAAAAAAGCTAAACTAATCCAGATTTATCATAGCTAACATCATTCAATCATCCTGAAGTGAAATGTACAAATCATGCATATAGAAGTGATATAGGAAAAGAAATCGGTACTCCAGATATAAGCATTCAATGCGTGAATCTTGGTGTGTTTTCTGCGATAGCATACATATGAATATTCAGACTCAGCTAATAATAAAATTTCATCCATTTTCATGCGGAAAAAGTGTGGGTTACTATCTCTAAATGTAAGGCAAATCACAGCATATGATATCAGAAATGAAATCTAAGACATGACAAATATAGCATGCATATAGAGGAAGCTAACTCCACGTCATCATCATCACAGAAAAGTCATCTCTAGCATGAGATGAAAAAGAAATAAAGATAAAGGGGAAAATAAGACTATTTACAATGCGGCACACAGAGAAATAAGGAAAACGTGATGCATGGTAAAAAGAAAAAAAAATGATGAAAGCAAGTGCAAAAGCGGAAAATGGCGTGAAAAAACTAAAAACAAAGGCGGTAAATCGAAAAAGAACGTGAGAACTCACTCCCCCAAGCTAAATGGCACAGTGTCCTCAATGTGCAAAGTGTGGCACACCGAGAGACAAGTAATGTGAGGGGTAAGTGAGGGTGCATGCATGAGGAAAGATAAGAAAATAATGAAACGAAAAATATGATGCGGACATGATGCATGCAGGTATACGAGTGAATCAGATATATAGTAGTGACACCAAAAACTCTCCTGCTCTCCCAAAAATGATATATAAATATATGATCAAAATGTGTATCCAAAAACAGTGAGGGGAGGGTGGGGTGGGCAAAAGTCATCAGGACCCAGCAGAGACGGGCAGCACAACGGCAAATAGAACGATGGCATCAAGGGTGCCTAAGAAGGTGGTGTTGCACCGTCTCCGTCCTGAGGCGGAGGAGGAGGTGGTGGAACAGACTGCTGAGAAGGTGTGGGTGTGGGTGTGGTAGCAGGCTGGCTGTGGGTAGGGGTGGGGGTGGGTACCTGCTGGGTGGGTGTGGGTGTGGGTACGCGGGGGAGCCGATCTAGGACCTGGGTAAGGCAGTAGTGAATGTGCGGAAGCAGGTCGAAGCGGCCAGCCATCGCGGAGACGGTGGAGGACAGGGTCCTACGGTCGCCTCTGAGGCCACTCACCGCCCCCTCGAGAGCGTGAATGCTCTGAAGTACAGTGTCTGGGGGTGGTGGTGCAGAGGGACGCACCGGTCTGTGCTGTGCAGGTCGGGGCTGGCGTACTCTGGTGGCGTAGGTGATGGGCTCAGCAGGGAAGGGAACGAAAGGTGCTGCGCTCGCAAATGTGGGCCTGGCCTCAGTGTGAGGCCGGGGCACCGGCTGGTGAGAAGTGGAGGCAGCAACAACGAAGGAAGAATACAAAAGTGGCAACGAGGCGGCCAGAGAGGTCGGTGACACAGAAGTGTGGACAGACGCCACGACACTCTCAGAGAATACAGCAGCGGTGGAGACAGAGGTGGAGACCACGGTCTCTACGGCGGTGGCAAAAGAGGGCTCTCCGCACTCAACTATAGTCGGCAGGCGCTCGGGTAGGGCAGAGGAAACGGGCTCGACAGACAGAGGGCCAGCAGTGGTGGTGGGCGTGGAGGTAGTGGAAGTGGTCGTAGGCGTGGAAGCAGTGGAGGTGGGCTCAGGGAGGGTACTCCCGACACCGACAGAAGTGTGGACAGTGGTGTCGGGAGCAGCAGAAATATCAGGGACAGGCTGAGGGGCCACGGGGTCAACAGGGGCAGCAGGCTCAGTAGGTGCAACAGGGTCTGTGGGGGCAGCGTGGGCAGCGTGGGCCTGCTCGGCCTCCTCGGCCTCGAGCACGTATGCGGCAGGGATCAGAAGATCCATCGCCGGGAGCCAGTCCACCTGGGCCGGTGCAATCTGTGTCCGAGCTGAGCTCGGAAGAATCATGTAATCGGCACCGTAGGGGCCGTGCAGCCAGACCCAGTGTCGCTCACCGTGCGGACGAAGCATCTTCATCTGGGCCATAACATCAATGGACAGTGAAGTGGGGCCCGGTGCTCGTCGCAGGTCATCTGGAAAATCCTCGCCGGTCATAAGGGCGAGCAAGGTGATCAGGCCGCCGCAGCATATCGGTGAGCGAGCGCCCACCGATACGATGATGCGGTCCAAAAACCAAGCCGCGACATCAATCACGACGGTGGGGACCAACTCATCGCCCTCCCTAGATATAGCTCTGGGCCGTGTCATCGCGTAGAGCATATAGAGCTCCGACGTGGACATCGTACCCGGCTCATATCTGGCCAAAAAGGTAGTCGTCATGAGGCGCTGAGCTATACAGAGGCAAGGGTGGACGATGGCTGAGGCCTTGGCCCTACTAGGGTCAAAGGCAGCGTGAAGACCCGTAATTCGGGCCCAGAAGGCGCCGGCATCGAAGGAAGGTGGGGGGATGTGAGTGGGGGCGTAACCACGGTCGGCCCCGTGGACATCGGGCCACGAGAAGAAAGCTCTCATCATACCGAGAGTGACCTGGCACTCTCGGTCCATGAACCGAAATGAGCATCCCTCGTCGGTCCGGGCGATCGAACTAAGCACCTCAAGTGTCGAACGGATAAACGTGTCCGCCGACACCTGGAAGAAATCTCGCCAGCCCACGTTGTCGTACAACGTGAGCATCCCCTCGAGTACCCCCAGGCGTCCTAGGTCTGCAAGGTGTGCGAACCTGGAGGGTACGATCGAGCGCTGGGAGATACACTCGAAAGCGACGCAGTGTGCATCGTTCTGGAACGTGATCCCCAGCGGCCCGACAAGTGGATCCGGTGGCGGTGGTACGGGCTGTGGCATGGCAGGGAGTGGCTGTGCGGGATGTGCGGGCTGTGCGGGCTCTGCAGGCTATGCGGGGTGTGCGGGGGCTGCAGGCCGTGCTGGGTGTGGTGGAGAAGGAGGAGGAGAGTCCTCCACCTCGTGGGAGGGGCCGGCATCATCCGACCGCTTCCGCTTGGCGGAAGCTCTCCTCGACCTCGGCCGTGTCCGGGGCGGCATATGGGCCCCGAGCGCTCACCAAATCCAATAAAAATGCGGCATGCGTAAAATAAAGGAAAGAATATACCACGACACGCCATGAGAGCAAAGCTATGGAAGCGTGCGAAGACGACGCCTCCACGAAGCCCAAAACAGTCCCTGGAAGCTCCCCTGGGCTCCCCTAATCTCCCAAATATAACCTGCGCATGAAATGGAGATATCAGCGAGTAATATTCAATACGTATGGGGCATTAGGGGTATAATAGATAGAAATTGAAATTAATTTGGGTTTGGGGTTCGTTAAGCACATGGATCCTTGGAAAATACACAAAAGAGGAGAAAATAGGCTAAAAATGGGGTTACCGGAGTCGGCCGGAGTAGTGGCCGCCGACGGCGACTCGGGCGAGGTGTGGCGGCGGCTCGGCCGACGAAGGGTGGCCGAGCGGCGGCGGCGGACGGGCGATCGGGCGAGCAAAGGGGGATTCGGGCGCTGGGAATGCGAAGGGTCGGGCTGTGTCGATTTAACTCGTTTCGAAAAATGCGCCCGACCCCCGCCCCTTTTTATAGTAAAAGTTACAACTCGGCCGAGTGACTGGGTCGCTCGGCCGAGTGAACTCAATGGAAAATTCCTCCCCGCTTACGCTTCGGCCGAGTGGCCTTGCCACCCTCGGCCGAGTGGAGTAAGTCCATTCGGCCGAGTGGCTCAAGCTACTCGGTAAGACTCGCCCTAGGAGCGTATCAGTTTTACTCGGCCGAGTGAATATATATACTCGGCCGAGTAGCAGTTATACTGAAATCAGGAAAATAAACAGAGAGTTGGGTACAACAGACTTCCCTCGTTCGTGAGCGGCTCGGCCGGACGAACTTGTGTGCTCGGCCGAGTGACTAGTATGCTCGGCCGAGTGAGCCTTGTTTTCTGCTGTTTGTCTTCGTTTGGGCTCTAAACTCTGTTTTTCTTCCTCCAGTTGATTTCATCTTCCTCCTAAGCATCGAGCGCCTTCCTGGGGCGCTCCTCGTTGTCTCGTTCATCCTCCTCATGATGGATCTCCCTATCTCCTCTCCTGTCAAGAAAAATAGGACCCGTTATCACAAAATTTTTGGGCGAACGACTCAAAACACTAAAAATTTCTAAAATAAAAATAAAAGAAAAAGTAAAAATAAAGCGATAACCGTCGGGTTGCCTCCCGACAAGCGCTCGTTTAAGGTCGTGAGCTTGACCCCCTATGATTTTCAATTAACGCGGGATGTTTGGTGCATATGGGATGCACCCGTCAAATTTTCCCGGGAGAACGCTTGGATTCGGAAGTTGCGGCGGCGTGTTCTCCCTCGGTGGTCTCTCGTCTCGAATAGTGTTGGGGGGAGGCTCCCCCAAGCTAGCGTTTGCTCCGGTCTTCGGTTTCACCGGTGACACCGATTTCCGTACCGGCGGAGCTTTCTTCGGAGACTTCATCTTCGAGAGCTTGCAGAGCTCTCGGATCCTTGCGACATCAGCGTCACCTTCATCAATTTCAGCGGAGAAGTCAGGGGAATCATTTATCTTCTCTTCTTGGTCCAAATCCGGCCCTTCCTCGAAATCTTCTTTGAATAGAGCACCGATTGAATGAGGGATCGCCTCTTCAATAACCTCGTCAAGGAGGCATGAAAGATCATCCGGCCGCCCCTTAAGTAGATATATTCTATTGATTTCTCCCATTGGGACTCCCTCAGAATAATGCTTGAGCCTCTGACCATTTACCTTGAATGTGGCTCCGTCCTTGCTTTCCAACTCGAAGGCCCCTCCCGGTTGTATGTGCTTGATGGTGAAAGGTCCGTACCAACATGACCTCAACTTACCGGGAAATAGTCGAACCGGGAATTGTAGAGCAAGACCTTGTCTCCTACCTTGAAGTCTGTGACGGTTATGCGGGCATCGTGGAGAATCTTGGTCCTTTCTTTGTAAATTCTCGAGCTCTCGTAGGCGTCTCTTCTTATCTCATCAAGCTCGTTGATGTCCAAGAGTCGCCTCACCGCCGCACTCTTGTAATCATAATTAAAGGTCTTGATGGCCCAATATGCGCGGTGTTCCAACTCTACCGGCAAGTGGCAAGCTTTCCCATAAACAAGTCGGAACGGTGTGGTGCCGATGGGAGTGCGAAAGGCCGTGCGATATGCCCATAGAGCATCGTTTAGCTTCATTGACCAATCCTTTCTTGATCGATCCACAGTCTTCTCAAGAATTTGCTTGATCTCTCTATTTGAGACTTCCACTTGACCGCTTGTTTGGGGGTGATATGCCATGCCAACTCTATGGTTTACCCCGTACTTCTTTAGCATGGCTTCAAACTTGTTTTCTATGAAATGGCTCCCCCCGTCGCTTATCAAGGTACGAGGCACTCCGAAGCGTGGGAAGATATTCTGCTTGAAGAACTTAGAGACGACCCTTGCATCATTGGTAGGGATGGCGATTGCTTCCACCCATTTGAAGACATAGTCAACGGCCAATAGGATATATTTGTTACCATTGCTCGACGGAAATGGTCCCATGAAGTCTACTCCCCAACAATCAAAAAGCTCAA
Organism: Scilla litardierei; assembly: GCA_030789695.1. NCBI lineage: Eukaryota > Viridiplantae > Streptophyta > Magnoliopsida > Asparagales > Asparagaceae > Scilla > Scilla litardierei. The sequence continues at coordinate 49,131,764 of CM061131.1, read as the reverse complement.
TTTCTTGGATGGGCCTCATTGGCATCTCATTGCGTTTGGAGATATTCCCGGTCCGTTGGCATCTATCGCACCCCTTTACAAATTCGTGGGTGTCTCTAAACATTATTGGCCAGAAGAATCCGCTCTGCAAAATCTTAGCGGTTGTTTTAGAGGCGGCATGATGTCCTCCGCATGGTAGACCGTGGCAATGCAAAATGATAGACGTTGCCTCCTCTTTAGAAACACACCTCCGAATGACACTATCTTTGCATATCTTGAAGAGGTATGGATCCTCCCAAAAATAGCTACAGACCTCATGCAGAAATCTCCTCTTTTGATGCGTGGGCATACCATGCGGTTTAATTCCACAAGCCAAGTAGTTGACGAAGTCCGCGTACCAAGGTACTTCACCGGTCCTTATGGCATATAGCCTCTCATCCACGAATGTGTCATCGATAGGCAAACTCTCATCCTCCTTGTCGCGAATGAGCCTAGATAAATGATCCGCCACGACATTGTCCGTACCTTTCTTGTCTCTGATCTCCAAGTCGAATTCTTGCAACAAGAGTATCCACCTAATCAACCGAGGTTTGGCCTCCTTCTTGTTTAAAAGATACTTCAACGCCGCATGGTCGGTGTGGACAATCACCTTGGAACCACGGAGGTAGGAGCGAAACTTCTCGATGGAATAGACGACCGCTAGAAGCTCTTTTTCGATAGTTGTGTAGTTTTTCTGCGCCTCATCCAATGTCTTACTCGCATAAAATATCGCATGAAGCTTCCTATCTTTCCTTTGTCCCAATACCGCTCCTATGGCTTGGTCGCTAGCATTACACATTAGCTCAAAGGGAAGGCTCCAATCCGGTGGTTGTATGATGGGCGCGGAAACTAGTGCTTCCTTCAAGGTGTTGAAGGCTTGCAAGCATTCCCCTGAAAAAATAAAAGGAGTATCTTTAGCGAGCAAGGAAGTAAGTGGTCAGGCAATCGAGGCGAAATCCTTGATGAAGCGGCGGTAAAACCCCGCATGACCAAGGAAGCCTCTAATGCCCTTGACATTAATAGGAGGAGGGAGTTTTTCGATTACATCAATCTTTGCTTTATCTATCTCAATTCCTCTCGAGGAAACAAGGTGCCCGAGAACTATACCTTCCGTGACCATGAAGTGACACTTCTCCCAATTTAGAGTGAGATTGTTTTGTTGGCACCTTTTAAGGACTTTAGTAAGATTGGCCAAACAAGAGTCAAACTCACTTCCATAAACCGAAAAATCATCCATAAAAACTTCCATAATATTTTCAATGTAATCGGAAAATATGGATGTCATACACCTCTGAAAGGTGGCGGGAGCATTACAAAGACCAAACGGCATCCTTCGGTAGGCATAGGTACCATAGGGACAAGTAAAAGTGGTCTTTTCTTGGTCATCTTCGTGCAAAGGGATTTGAAAGAATCCCGAATACCCATCTAGATAGCAAAAGTATTTATGTTTAGCTAGGCGTTCAAGCATTTGATCAATGAAGGGCAATGGGTAATGGTTCTTTCGGGTATCTTTATTTAGTTTCCTATAGTCAATGCACATTCGCCATCCCGTGACGGTACGTGTAGATATGGGATCACCTTTTTCATTTTTTATGACTGTCATCCCCCCTTTCTTGGGGACGACGTGAACGGGGCTAACCCATCTACTGTCAGAGATGGGATAAATGATACCGGCGTCGAGCAATTTTAGGATTTCCTTTTTAACCACCTCCTTCATATTCGGGTTTAACCTCCTTTGAGGCTCTATGGAGGTGGCGTCGGTATCCTCCAAATGGATCCTATGTGTGCAAAGCCTAGGGCTTATCCCTTTTAGATCGGAGATAGTGTAGCCAAGGACATCTTTGTGGCTCCTAAGAACGTCTCGGAGTTTTTCAAGTTGATCTTGCGTGAGGTGGGAATTGACTATCACCGGGAAAGTTAATTTATTACCCAAAAGGCATACCTTAGATTCGGAGGTAACTGTTTAAGTTCTACCTCAAGAGGTGCTGCTCCTTCTACTTCATCAGCTCGCATGAGTTTGGCTTCTTCCTTGTCATCCGGGTTTAGTTCATGTTCAGGTGGCGCGCTCTCTTGCGAAGACTCAGACTCACTGCTTAGTGAGGACGATGCATCGAAATAGGCGCTCTCCGATTCTGTGCCAGCATCGTCGAAACCTTCACTCTGCTCTGGTTCGTGCCTAGAATCAAGAAACACATCAGACGATTCATAAAAGCAAGGGTGAGCGTCATAGAGTGTAACTCCCTGAATGTCGGTTTGCTCGAAGGATTATTCGGGAGTATAGTGTTCTTCGACATTTGTTCTACCGTCTTCAAAATATAACTTGTCGTCGATCACATCAACTCTGACATTTCCCCCGATAGTCCCATCCGGGGAGACTTGGTCCATCACAAAACTAGCAAACAGTTGTTCGTCGGGGTCCTTGATATCGATAGCAAAAGCTCCGGTAGTGTGGACCTCATCGACAAGCTCCTTAAGGAGGTCTGTGAAGGAGTCATAATCTTCCTGACCGAGTTCTGTTGTCGACATTGCATCCTCCATTCTCCCTGTTAAGATCTTATGCAAAATACGGGGAGAATATGCAAATAGGGCTGCGAACAGAGTTAGAACAAGATATAGAAGAAAGTAAAGAAAGAAAGAAAGAAGAAATAACCGGGTGGTCGATGCCGAACACCGTCAAAATGTCCTCCCCGACAACGACGCCAAAAACTTGATCGCTCCAAAATGCAACCCAAGAGCACAACCAAAAACTTGTTCGGCCCCGGAAGTACACCCGGAGAACGATTGTAGTTTTACCGTAAGCGCACGGCAAAGTGGCGAGCGGGTATCAAACACGAGGAGGTGGTGTCGGCTCCAATCTATCCTAGGTTGGTTTGACTACGATGGTTTTATTGGTGGAGATGGCTATGGTATGATATAATGGCAATGGTGATGGATGTCGGTGTCGGAGATAGAGAAGTCGGTCAAATATCGATTCAAATACAATACACTAAAAGTGTCTAGGGCTAGGGAATCCCCACTACGGACCGTCATTCGTCATTGGGAATAGTGAATCTCAATATTATTAGACTTGCGTTGAGGTGAACTAGTCGTAACTGAATAGAGAACCAAGCTCACGCTCTCGCGCTATTGCCGGTCTATAGCGAACCTAGGATAGGGCCCAATCTCTTGCAAATCCTAGCCTAAGCCGCTAGCATTAGGATCGACATCATCGTCCAATCGCTTCTCGAGCCCACTCTCGTGCAAAATCGAGTCACGATCTAGGTTGTGATAGTTCGTATTCGTCCAATCTCTTGCAAACGAATATTGGTATAGATTTACAATTAAAAATCCTAGCTTTGGTCCAATCTCTTGCAAACCAAATCTAGGGAAATCCAATTGTAAATCTAAATCGAATATCTAGGCCTTCCCATCGATTAGAATCCAATCTCTTGCAAATCCCAAATCGATGGAAATCCCTAGCTATCCGTAGTAAATCAATCACAACCTAACCTCCTAGCAATTCTAGCAATTTAGAAATTCATTCATCACAAATATGAAATTAGATTCATAGGGTTCATCCCCAAACCTTAGAACAACAAATCTACTCTAGCATAGCAATAAGCATATGAGAATCAATAAAAATCATTGCTTGCATACAAAAGATAGAAAAACAAAGATTCAAATAAAAAAGAACAAAATACTTAGCTTGATGAAGATCTTCAATCCAAATACAAGCTTTTAGATCCAAGAGAGGGCCTAGGGCATGGCCTAATCTCTAAAATAATCACTAAGAAAATATCTTGGGAACCCAAGAAAACATGGGGGATCCCCCTCTAATGGTGGCTACAAAACCCTTAAATACTCCCCCAAAACCCTAGCAAAACTGCCTAAAAAGCCCCTGAAATTCGGGCCTAAAACTAAATCTGCGCGTGCCCAGAAATCTGCACCAGTTACGACTCGGCCGAGTGGAAATCTCACTCGGCCGAGTGGAAATCTCACTCGGTCGAGTGAGCTTTCCTGCAGAAAACTCCAGAAAACAGCACTCTGTCAAAATCTGCCAAAACTGTCAAAAACTGGTCACTCGGCCGAGTGGAAATGTCACTCGGCTCGGCCGAGTGACACTGACATGCAAATTCCAGCACTGCAGCATCGACTTGCAAAAATTCCCCAGATTTCATCCGACCTCCGATTTGCTCGTTCTTGGTGGCGTTGGAATCATCATGAAGTTTTCTATCCACAAAAAATATGAGAAAAATAATTTACATACTGGAATGATAGCAGATTTCAAAAGATTTGGAGGATGTCTGAAAATCTGGGCGCTTCGTGTCCTCGGCATCACTCGGCCGAGTGGCAAATGTCACTCGGCCGAGGGGCTTTTGGAACTCGGCCGAGTCGGAGCTCGTAGTCGACTGACGGATTACAGAGAGTTGGACATTTTGGCTCGCCGTCGTCTGGGTGCCACTCGGGCGGACGGAGTCTCTGAACTCGGCCGAGTGGGCGTGCGATGCTCGGCCGAGTGCACGCTGATACATCTCTGTTGCGTGTCCGATCTGGCCGGCCGAGCGGGGTCTCAATGCTCGGCCGAGTGACTCCTTCACTCGGCCGAGTGGCATGCTGAAAATGCCCAATCTCCATCTTTTCGCTTCATCGTCGCTCCTACGACGTTCTTTCTTCTTCCACTCGTCTTACATTGCAGAATAACCCTCAAAAGAGCCATGGTTGACACTCCGGAGTGGGTGCAAATACTTTAAGCTCATTTTTGCTCCTGATCGCTCCATATTTCCTGAAATCCGACAAAAACAAGAAATAGTGAAAAGTAACGCAATATCGTCGAATAATCGTGAAAAGCGTGATATGGGTGATCGAAATGGCATGCAAATATGCAGAAAAAAGGTGTAAAATATGGACCGATCAGAATGCAGTATGCTTGCATCCAGAAGGCCACCATACCGTATATTACAGTGCAGACTAATTCAATTTTCCTCGAAATTGATAATGTCTAAGAAGTCCAACCCAGAAGCCTTTTTTTACACTTGTCTACCAGGCGACTAAATACGGACGGTTTAGGATATTTGGAGGAGAGGGGTAGACCCAAATAGATAGAGAAGGAAGGTACCATTTTGATTCCGAGAATATCTGCGAGAGAACTTGCATTTCGAACTCCCTTGCTGAAGATAGTCGAGCTCTTCTCCCAATTTATATGAAGACCAGACAAGAGGTTAAAATTGCGAAGCAAATCCTTAAGCTCATTAAATGAAAGTGAATTTGCCCGACAGAAAACTAATAGGTCATCGGCAAACAGAAGATGCGAAATAGCTCCATATCTGCGCATAGGTTGAATAGCTTCAGAGGATTCAGAGCGGGACAAGAGTAAGGAGAAAGCTTCCATAACCAGAACAAAGAGATACAGAGAAAGAGGGTCACCCTGCCTCAAGCCTCTATTAGAAGTGAAATAGCCCTCAGGAGATCCATTAACCAAAACAGAGAACGCATGAGAGGAAATACATGATGTAATCCAATTAATGAATCTGTGGCTGAAGCGCATACGGTGAAGGAGAAAGTAAATAAACTCTCGATTCATACTATCGAATGCTTTGCGAAGATCCAACTTAATGCAAGTTCTGGCCCCCATAGGATTGCTAAAGTCACGGATCTGTTCATGGGCTAAGAGGGTGCAGTCAGCAAGCAACCTGTCTTTTAAAAAAGCTGCCTGGTTTGGAGAAACTAGCTCAGAAATAACATGCTTCAATCTGTTACATAGGACTTTGCTAATAATTTTGTAGAGCACTTTACAACAGGCAATTGGCATATAGTCCCTCAGGCCAGTAGCATTTGCATTCTTGGGGACAATGGTAAGGAAAGTATGATTTATATTGGAAAGTATTTTCCCAGTACTGAAAAAAGCAGTAATTCCAGAAATGACTTCCTTACCAATAATACCCCAATCAGATTGGAAAAAGAAGGAGTTAAAGCCATCGGGCCCCGGAGCCTTGTCTTTACCAATTTGGAACACTGCATTCTTTATTTCAGTTGGGGATACAGGCCTATCCAACCATCTAATAGCCTCCATAGTGAGTTTACGCTTTGGTATGAAATTAGGGAAAATGTTCCAATAATCATGCTGCTGATATAGATTCTGAAAGTAGATACTAGCTTCCTTACGTAGCATATCAATGTTGGTAATAGCTTTCCCATCCGAAGAGATAAGGTGACCAATATTATTATGACAATAATGAGCTTTTAAGGCAGTGTAGAAAAATTTAGAATTCCTATCACCAAGAAGCAACCAACACTGACGGCTTTTTTGCCACAAATCCTCCTCCTCCATCTCCAAGGCCTTCACAAGCTTATCAGAGGCAAGTCTTTCAGAAATCTGGATATTTATGTCGGAACATAGCATTTTATTTGAATGAATTAATTCCAACTCATTATGGCAAACATTTACGGCAAACATTCGGTTGGCATTAGTACAATCAACCTTAGTCTTAAGGAGGCATACAATAGTAGGGTTTAGGTTCTGCAGAAAGTGCTTCAGATCAGCTCTACGAGCAGTGTTATTAAGACCTCTAGAATTCCAGAAAAATATAGACATAATAATAATTTGTGGTAAGCGAGCAGGACCTGTTCAAGATGCATGCCGCAAACTTCGACGCATAACAGAAGGGAGAGTTGGAGCTAGTTTTGATTTACCCCGAAGCTTAGCATTTATAAGAGCAGAATGATCAGCTTCCCATTCTGGATTGGGAAATGTAAACTTCTCTGGCGTAGTGATTTCCTCAGAATCCACATTCGGGTCAGCCAAAGAACTTGAGCCTAGACGTTCGCCAGACCCACCATAATCAAAAGAATTAGTGTGGAGGCATTCATCTGCAATGGAGGACTCAGAGTCGGTTTCAGGCATTGGTATTATTCGATCCACATTTATTATTGGATCCCTCCGCCGGAATTTTCTAACAGCATGGCAAATGTGGACAAATTGTAGCATCATATATATATCTATATATTAAAACACAAAGGTTTTTGAATCCTAGGGCTGACTGGGACAAGCTGATGTCATGATGATGTATAAAGAGGTTGATAAAAGAATGGCTAGGATTTAATCTTGGTAAAAGAAGGGTTGAGATGAGTGTTTTGAAAAACCACCACTTTTTTCCTTTTGTTTTCAAACGCCCCACAATCACTACATTTGAGCAGAATACCACCTATTTCCCCCTTTTGCTAAAAAAACCCTCTCATTTCACTTTTTACCCACACACCATACATACACACAGTTATGCACTTCCACCCTCTGCGCCTGCGCTGAAGGCGTCCGCTAAATTTTTTTACGCTAATTTGTTGTTCCGACTCAAGAGCATCCTCGCCGAATTTATTGTTCTACGTCGAATTTGTTGTTCCACACAAATTTGACTATGTAAATAATGTTTGGGAACAAAGATTTCGCGGGTGAAAGTATTAAATGAATCGTGCCCGCGGGCACGGGTCATGACTAGTACACACACACACACACACACACACACACACACACACATATATATATATATATATATATATATATATATATAATATATATATATATATATCGGTTTCGGGGATAGTATGCATTTCTGGCCCACATTTTGTACCCATTTTGCATTTACCATCCATCATTTGCATGCTTGTTGCATTCATCATCTGCATATATCATGCCATATTTTACTTTCTTTATTTTTCTTTTATTCTACACCATCCATGCATCCTCACCCACCCACCCCTATCTTATGCATCCTAGTGCCACACTTAGCACATTGAGGATAATGTGTAGTTTAGCTTAGGGGAGTGATTGTACACACGCACTTTCTATTTTCTTTCATTTTTTTCTTTATTTTTCACCTTTCTTTATTTTTCGCTTATTTTCACTCACTTTTTCATTTTTTTATTGCCATGCATCACGTTTTCTTACTTTTGGAGTGACTTGCATATGTATAGTTAGTTTTTATTTTCATCCTTATTTCTTTTACTTTCTTTGCTAGAGATGAATTCCCTATGATGACTATATCTTGGAGTTTACTTCACTCTTATGCACGTATGCGATATATTGCTATGCATTTGAGAAAAAGAACTTCCATCGTTTATTATGTGCTCATGGATGAAATGTTAGCATAACTGAGTCTGGGAATTATTATTGTATACTCTTCGTAAAAAAACACACCAAGCTTCACGCAATGATTGCCTATACTTGGAGTAATGCTTTGCATATCTATTATCACTTATTTTTGCATGAAATGTGCATCGAACTTCCAGGTTGAATGAATGATTGTCATTTGATATGATTAGTTAGTTTACTTTTTGCTATCAAACTGAGTAGATTACATTACTCTGCTGAAGTTGTTGTGCACATACAAAGAGTGAACCGAGCGTTATATATATTTTTTTCTCCACATATCTTGAACATCAGTTCTATACCTATAGTCATTGGTGAATCTCCCCTAAGTGAATCCTATATTTGCATCTTTTCCATGCTAAAAAGAATAAGCTCCATTTTCCCAAAATCTCAAAGAAAAAATATAGATATTTCTATCTTATTTGGGATTGTTCTTGTGTATAAAAAATAGAATCAAAAAAAGAGAAAAAGAGAAAAGAGAAACAAAAAGGAAGTTCCATTGTAAATACACAATCCCTTCGTTCATCTTTCTTTCTCATCTTCCTCTTATTCATTTGGGGCTACAAAAATATAGGAAAAAGTCGTATTTTTATATTTGATGCTACCACGCTTCTAGATAAGCTTGTGGGAGGGGATCCAATGACGTGTGAGAGAGTGACTACCTATATGTGCATGATAACCTAAGCTAGGCAATTTTTGATACTTAGGGAGATTACTTAAAGTATAACGACGTCTATGAATTGAAGATTAGCATGAAATTCATGAAAACCATCTTTTTCTGTTCTTATTGCCTTGAAATGTGTGATATCTCTTATACTCCAAGTAGAATGCGATCAATTGAAAAGTGTGTGATCCATGATTATGTAAATTGCTTTATATGCCTTAGACGATGTTGATTCTAAAATGATTCCATATTTCATATGATTCTTGATGTTCTTAGTTTTTCTATCAAATGCACCTAAATGAAATGATATCGAAGTGAAAAGCTTTAGCATGTTTATATTCATTGTTCGTGCTATTTGAGTATGCAACTCCAAGTCCTGAGAGAATGATCTAGCACCTTCACCTCTTCATCTTCTTTTTCCTTCATTCATTTTCCTTTATTTTTATTCGTCAAGTTTGTCTTTTTACTCATGTTCCTCGAGGTCGAGTAAAAGGCAATCTTGGGGGATTTTGATAGGCTCATATTTTACACTTTATTTCTGCATAGTTGCATGTCATTTCGATTGCTCATATCATGATTTTCACTATTATTCGACGATATTTCGATACTTTTCACTATTTCTTGGTTTTCATCGATATGGAGCAATCGGGAGCAATTTGGAGCCTAGAGAACCTACATGTGTACTGGAGCATCACCCATTATCATATCAGAGAGCTAACATCGCTGGAGGATGAGTCGAAGAAGAAGAACGTCGAAAGAATCGACGAGGAAGTGAGGAGGAGAAGAAAGGAGTTCAGAAACGGGCCACTCGGCCGAGTGACGCAGTTCACTCGCTCGAGTGAAGCAGCTTACTCGGCCGAGTAAAGATGCTACAACGACATCTGCCAGCTTGAGTGCCATAATGTATCGACCGAGTGGTAACTTCCACTCAGCCGAGTAAGAACTCCACTCGCCCGAGTGGAGGCAAAGATTTTGAAGAAATCCAAGGCGACTTCTCTGTTTTTGGAGTGATCTGCAGACTGTTCTACTCGACCGAGTAGACTTCTGACTCGGCTGAGTGAGATTCTCACTAGTCCAAGTAGCGCCGACAGCTAGTCATGAAAACTAGGGTTTCTGGCAGCGTATTTAAGCCCAGTTTTGTCTCCAGCCCCTAGAGAGACTAGAGAGACTAGAAAGACTTCTTAGAATAATTTTTCTCTAATTTTAATTCTAGTTAAGTTTTTGTATTGGCGAGGGATTGAAGACTTGATCTTAATTTTCTATTTGAAGCTTCTTCGCAACATTGGGTTGTCTTGATCTCTTGCAAGCTTTAATTTTTATGCTAAATATCCTGCTAAATCTGAGTTTTGACATGAATTCTATTTTTGATCTTGCTTTCCTATTGACTTTATGGGCTCTAGGGCAAAGAGATGAAACTTATGGATCTAATGTTTGATTTGTGAGATGTATTGAGTTGCTATGATATTAGGCCGGTTAGAAAGGTTAGATCTTGATTATTCTACTGCGAATAGATAAGGATTTCTCTTGGATCTTGAGAGCTCGACAGAGGATCTTGATCCAAGGAAAGACCTAGATATTGCATTTAGGATTACAATCGAAATTTCCTCGACTTGGTGCACGACAGCGACCAAAGCTAGCATTTTTATTGTTCTCATATACTCATATTCGTTGCATGATGATGAACGGGTATGAACTATCACGATCTAGATCCGAACTCAAGTTGCACGACAGCGGGCTTGAGTTGGGATTGGACATAATTACCGATCCTAATGCTAGTGGTTTAGACTAGGCTTGCGCGACAGCGAGGCTCTAGTTTAGATTGATAGCGCGACAACGCGCGTCTATTCTCCAATTAGTTGCGACAAGTTCACCTTAAACCAAGTTTAATTGCATGTTAATTCATAACTCACATTGATGACTTGAAAATCCATAGTGGGGATTCCCTAGCCCTAGACATCTTTGTTATATTGAATTTGCATTGATACTCGAACGTTTGTGACACCAACCATTCCCAAACAATTTTCCACCAAGTAGCTTAGTAATTAACGTTGAGTACCGTCATTAGTCCTCCCTGTAATTCGATACCCGCTTACTACTTAACTGTGCACTTACGGTAAAGCTACATCGTATCCCCGGAGCGTGTATCCGGGGGTCGACCATAGATAGAGTTGAAAAATCATCATAGGAGGATTTTGAAAAAGGAAACACAGTTTCAACAACCCGAACATGACAAAAGGTGTAAATTTTATTTGATATAATATCCAAACAAAAATAGGCACTTTGATTGAGAGAATAACCAAGAATAATACATGGAGACGATTTGGGTTCAAGTTTATTAGAATTGTATGGTTGTAACCAAGGAAAACATAGACATCCGAAAACATTTAGTTTACTGTAATTTGGTTTCCGGGTAAATAGTTTTTCATATGGGGAAGCAAAATGTAGTATAGGAGTGGAAAGCCGGTTAATTAAATGAACCACAGTTTGAAAAGCATATGACCAATATTCGTGAGGGAGTTTTGCTTGATGAAGAAGAGTGATGCCAGTGTCGACAATGTGCTTATGTCGTCTTTCAGCAGTGCCATTGTGTTGAGGTGTGTGAGGTGGTGTTTTGAGATGTTGAAAACCCATTGTGCTTAGGAAGTATTTTAGAGCAGTATATTCCCCGTCACAATCCGAGTAGACATAGATGATATGACGTTAAAAAAATTTCTTAACCACAGCTTTATATTGATGAAAAATAGTGAACACATCAGATTTGAGACGCAAAGGATAGAGTCAAACTTTTTTAGTAAAATGATCAACAAAAATTACGTAATAATAAAAACCATTAACAAATTGGACAGGAGAAGGTACCCAAACATCATTGTAAATTAAATCAAGAGGACCATGGATTTCTAGAGTGGATTCGCCAAACGATAAACGTTGGCTTTTATTGCATAAACACGATTAGCACATAAAATTGGGAGGAATTGAAGAAGACAATGACACTGAACCAGATTGAACCCGATATTTTATTATTATTTAGGGATGGATGACCAAGACGCCATGCCAAATTAACGGGCATGTAGAAACCGTGACACCGGTAGAGAGAGCCACGGCTGGGCTAGTATTTGCACAACATGAATTTGGCCATTCATAAAGTCATGCCGATTCTTTCCGCGGAGTAGAGGAGTCCCCGTACATAAATTCTTGACAACAAAATAAGAAGGAAAAAATCTCAATAGAGGTTTGGGTGGATCGGTAAAATTTGGAAACAGATATTAAATTTTGTTTAATAGACATCACAAATGAAACATTAGAGAGATTGAAAGGTGGAAAAGAAACAGATCCAATATGAGTTATTTGTAAACCTGAACCATCACCAATTTGAATGTCATCAAGACCCTCATATGGTTGATGAAGAGTCAGGTTTGAAAACTGAGAGGTAACATGGTGAGACGCACCCGAATCAACTATCCATGGATTTGGAGCAGTCTGGGATGTGGTGACGTGATTTGCAGATGGACGATGAGGGCGAAGTTGAGGAAAGAGCTTGAAACATCTTTTGGCATCATCTCCTCGCTTGCTGCAGAACTAACAAACAACTGGCAATGAAGTGGATGGGTTGGGTTTGTATTGTTTGTTGGCAGGAGCAGGATTAGGAATCATGCCAGGTGTTGGAGAGGGAAAATTGGGCTTTGGGGAAGATGTGAAATTTTTGGCTATATGGGCAGTGGGAGGAATGGGATCAGAATTTTGTTTGTCATTGCGAAGAAGGAAAGTCTCATGATTGATAATCTTATCAAACAATTCTTCGAACGGAACATTAGAATCTCGAGTTCATTGGCAGTAATAAGTTCCTTGTAAGCAGGGCCGAGACCACGGGTTGCATAGATAAGAAGATCAGCATCACTTGGAGAATCACCAAGAGTAGTGAGTTCATTTGCAATTTGTTTGATAGAGACAAGAAAGTCAGTAACAGAGAGAGAGAGAGTCACGAGTAACCATAGTGAGTTTATCCTTGAGATCAATCGTGTGTGTGGTAGATCTCTTGGCATAGAGACGAGAGAGGCGAGTCCAGGTTTCCTGACTAGTAGTTGCAGAAGAAACCAACAGTATAACAACTTCACTCAGACATGCAAGAATCACATGCAAAATTAATTGATCGTGTCGATGCCATAGAAGATAAGCTAGGTTGGGAATAGTTTGATCATTTTGAGCCAATGTTGGAGAGGGACACGGGAAGGTGCCATCGAGATATCCTAGAAGATCCAGACCAAAGAAAAGGGCATTAAATTTAGCTTTCAACGAAAAGTAGTTGAGAGACTGAGCTTGAGAGGCAACTGAGCAGCAGGATTGATAGTTATTTGATTTTGAGCTTTGGAATTTGAAGAGATAATGGCAATTGTTGATGAATTAATTGTAGCCGAGTCGGAGGACATTTAAAAAACAGAGGACAGAAAGAGAGGAAAAGAAAAATGTTCTAACTCTTTAGAAGAAGAGCTCTGATACCATAACAAATATATATTCTAAATGTTAATTCTTTGCATTGATTCATTTGGTTTACAAGGTTTGTATATATATATATATATCTATATTATAAAACAGGGATGTTATCATGGGTTTTTGGATAAGAGTTTTTGATAAGAGATGAGAAATTGGGTATATATAAGAGATGTTGTTAAGAGAAAATTGGATAACACAAGAGAAATTGGATAAGATATGAGAAATTGGATAAGTTAAGAGAAATTGAGTTTGAAATTTTAAGTTTGAAACAAACTTTTTGGGGGGAAATTAAATTTTGGGGGGAAGAAAAGTGTTTTGGGGGAACCAAAACTTTAAAATACAAACTTTCTCCAAAAAAAAAGCCTCAGCTGACCCTTATCTTCCCAAAACGAAAACCAAAAAACTATGGCCGCCCAAACTTTGGGCGAGAGGAGAACTCTCTCTCTCTCTCTGCCTCTGCCTCCCTGCCCCCAAAAACCATGCAAGAAAAGTAGAAGCATGCAGATGAGCTAGAAGAAGAGGAGGAAGAGGAAGGGAGGAGGAAGAGGGCGATCTCATCTGCAGGTACTGCGGATTTTGTTGCGACAAAGAGAGAGGACGCCTTCAAGCAATCATCGTCGATCAAGGTCAGACTCTGATCTCCTTCATCATACGTTTAGTTTAAGATTTAGAGAGCTTCCGATTCGAACTTGATTTAGAGAGCTTCCGATTCGAATTAGGAGTACATATTTTGGGTTAGTATTTCACCGCTCTTTTTCTCCAGTAACATTGGTCCAACGAAATGCAGAGAGATGTGCTCCAATGAAGTTGCCGCTTCATCTTCACCCTCATCAGCAGGAAGAATTCGGGCTAGGGCAGAATCGAATGGGGCCGAGGGTTTTAGTGAGGATGCAGGAGATTATGGAGAGTATGATGGATCCATCGCCGGAGACAAGGGTGCTGATGGCAGGGCATTGTCGCTTGAATCAGAGAATGAACGGTGATCTCTCCTTCATTTATAACCCCTTAACGGCGTTTGAAAATTTCAGTCATGTTTTAGTCAAGTTTAAGTTTGAAATTGGTTATTGAAACTTGAAAACTTAGAGAAATTTCAATAAGTTTACAGAGCATTGATATAGAAATTTCAAGTTTACGGAGCATTGATATAGAAATTTCAGAGCAAATTGATGGATATTGAACTGCTCTCAAAATATATAGTATAGTTGTTTTAAGTTTACAAAGCAAATTTCTATATCACTGCTCTCAATATACTGTTATATAAAATGACAGAGTATGGGTTGCAAAATTTAAAATGATTGCAAATTGGATAAGTATTGCAAATTGGTTGAAATTGGATAAACAGGACTCCCATTCTCCATTATCCTGTTTTTTATGGGTTGCAAAATACTTTGCAAGAACAATTTTAACAGGACTCCCACTCCCATTCTCCATTATTGCAATCATTTTAATAGGATAAGTATTGCAATCATTTTTTATGTGTTGCAAAATTTAAAATGACTCCCACTCCCATTTTTTATAAGCCATACTCTGCAACCCATAAGTATTATAAGACATACTCTGCAAACATTTTAACAGGATAAGTATTGCAAACCCATAAGCATAAGCCATACTCTGCAAGAACAATTTTAAAAGCCATAATGATAAGTACTGCAAACATTTTTTATGGGTTGCAATTTTAACAGGATAAGTATTGGAGTCATTTTAACACGACTCCCACTCCCATCCTCCATTCTCCATTATCCTGTTTTTTATGGGTTGCACAATACAAACAGTTCTTGCAGAGTATGGCTTATATCCTGTTTTTTTCTCAATATCAATCCTGTTTTTTTCTCAATATCTACCCATACTCTGTCATTTTAAAATTGGATAAGTATTGCAAATTTCTATATCCTGTTATATTAAAAACACTAAATTTCTGTAAACTTGATATTCCATATGGGTTGGATATGGATAATAAGCATATTACATTAATATGGGTAATAAGCATATTAGAGAACTGAAATCCAGTTGCATATCCAAGTTGCATATCCAAGTTCTGGATTTCAGTTCCGAATATGGGTAACACTGTTTGTAATACATTTCAGTTCTGGATTTATTATATTGAATCCATTTTAAGTCAGATCTAATTTGATATGTGATACTGTGAATTTGCTAAGTTCTGGAGTTAATTGATTAACAAATTGTTTTGATAAAGCAATGTGATAGTTGTTTTGATAACATACTGTGATAATTTCCAGTATGATAATTTCCATATGGCAAACCCAAATGATAATTTCCCGACTGAAAACCCAAATGATAATTTACAGACTGAAAACCCAAATGATAATTTCCATCTTCATTTGTGATACTTTCCATATTCATGTTTGTTTGGATGTCCATATTCAAGTTTATTGGTTTGTTTGAATGTCAATACCACTTAATAATTGCCATCCTGAATTTGTTTGGATGTCCATTTTTAGTTTTTTTAGATTGAATTTTTTGATGCTCATGTTTTGATGAATGAAAATGATTATCATTCAGTCTAAACATTCAGTCTAAAATTGTCCTTCAGTCAAAATGTCCATACCACTTATTTCATTTGGGTGTATTGGTTAGAATTGCCATCCTTTTGATTGGGATGGACAAGATGAGAGTGTTTTTTGAAAAGCAATTTGGAATGTTGTAATTTGGGATGTTCAAGATATAAAGTTTAGGATATAAAGTTCAGGATGTTACTTGAATCATATCAAAAACTAATGTTAACTGCAAGCTTATATGATGTTACCTGAAACTAATTTTATCCAATAGACATACCCCTTATTAACATTATATGACGTTTCTTGAATCATTTTGGGCTGGGAGAAGTCTCATTCTGTTTGGATGTCCTGCATTTGTTTCATTCTCAACTTGAATCTATGATAATTTCCATCTTCAAGTTTGTTTAGACTGAAAACCCAAAGGATAATTTCCATCTTTATTTGTGATAATTTCCATATTCATGTTTGTTTGGATGTCCATATTCAGGTGTATTGGTTTGTTTGGATGTCAATATCACTTCATAATTGACATCCTAAATTTGTTTGGATGTCCATTTTCAGTTTTTTTGAGATTGAATTTTTTGATTCTCAGGTTTTGATGAACTGAAGGATAGGATACACTACAATAATTCTAGGAAGCACTGACCACTGAATCTAAGCCTGATATGTTCTTCTTTTTTCAGCCAAATGCTTCAAATATGTTGGGAAAATAATATATCTAAACTTATATATGATTTGTCAACAATGTTTGATTCCCATTCTAGGTGGCCGTGGAAGATTTGTCATAGAGCATAGGTGATTCCCATAAAAGAAGTCTTACATTGATGAATAAATGTGCCTTAAAATGTATGATTTGCATGTTTTTTGTAGCTGCTTTTCTAATAAAAAAAGACTACATGAATTTTTGTTTCCGATAATTAATTCAGCATCTATTCTCTAATTTGAAGAAAAGTTAGATAAATGAGACACATGGTCACTGTTAAAGTATGAATTAGGGATGAAGAACTGAGAGTAAGTCGATAGGAGTAAGCGCATATGATTTCTTCAATTAGGATTGAAGTGCACACTGGAGACTTTTTAAGTGGTGCTTACTTAGAGGGCTAATAACTCTTCCAAGGAAGTGTATTTGTATTTTTCTGATATCTACTTACTTCTGAAGGTAATTAAATTGTCAAAACAATTGTTAAGTCCAAATATCCCTAGACTGCTTTCCCAAAACATAATACCCAAGTTATGTACATGCGTTAATGCGGTACCTACATATACACAATTAGGATTCATTAGATTATGTGGTCTGTGCAGTATTGTTAAATATGACACAACCCTACAATTTTTAAAGAAATAATTAAATCAGCAGCTTTTCTCTAATTTGAAGAAAAGTTAGATAAATGAGGCACATGTTCACTGTTAAAGTAGGAATTGGGGATTAAGAACTGAAAGTAAGTCGATATGAGTAGGCGAATATGATTTCTCCAAGTAGGATTGAAGTGCACACTGGAGACTCTTTAAGTGGTGCTTACCTAACGGCTAATAACTCTTTCAGGGTAGTGTATTTGTATTTTCTGATATCTATTTACTTCTGAAGCTAAATAAATTGTCAAAACAATTGTTAAGTTCAAATATCTACTTCCCAAAACATAATACCCAGGTTATGTACATGCATTAATGGGGTACCTCCACAAACACATTGACATTCATGAGACATGATGTGGTTTGTGCATTTCTGTTGAATATGACAGAACCTTACAATTTGTAGGAAACTAAATCTAGGGGAATTTTAAGTGAACTAAATTCTCTTGGGATTGCATGTCTTTCTTCTTATCATATTCATGTAGGCTGAGATTTGCAATAATGTGTAGCTACCTCATGATATATTCATGTAAGTATGTTTGTTTGCTGAAAGTTCAGCAGCTTTTAATGCTTCAATTGAGAAATTAAATATGTCTGATTCTTGAAATATTTGAAGGAAAATAGAAACCTGTGAAATTTTATTAGCAGTGACAACAACTACATAGCTTACCCTAATGAATCCTGTCAAAATGTGAAGAAGAGGCTAAAAGGAGTTGTTCATTCTGTTAGGAAAGCAGATGCCAACTGTCTCTCTCTGTCTCTTAGATCTTCTTGCATGCATACAATCACAAACCTAAAAGAAATATGATGATGGAGTTACTCATGACATTACATTGGCTATGGTTCATGAAAGAGATTGATGGTGTAATCAGGACATTAAAAGATCGATGTTAACTAAATTTTGGGAGGACTAAATTTTTTGGGTGAACTAAATAAAAATAATTGCTCTTTTATTATTGTTGTTCGTTGAAAGATAAGGATCCAAGCCTTTGAGGGGGGCAATATTTTAAAGGAATAGTGTACATATGGCATAGTTTGAATCTTGAGGGAACTACATTTTGCGGGTGGAACTAAAATTTTTTGGGGAACTAAATTCTCTGGTGAGAATTAAATTTTGGTGAGACCTAAAATTTTTGATGGAACTAAATAAAAATTATTGTGTTTTACTTATTGTTGTTCGTTTAGAATCGGACGATTATGATTTTGAGGGAGAATATTTTAAATGAACAGTGCCCTTAGGCACATATGTATGTTAAATCGGGAAGAAAATAATTTTTTGGGGAACTAAATTTTTTGGGGGAACTAAATTCTCTAGGTGAAGTATATTTTGGAGGAACTAAAATTTTTGGGGGAACTTAAAAACAATTATCGTGATTTAATGTTGGGGAGAACTAAGATTTTGCGGGGGGAAATCTTAAATGAACCGTGCCCTTTGGGCACGGGTATTGACTAGTATATATACACACACACACACACACACACACACACACACACACACACACACACACACACACACACACACACACACATATATATATACATATATATATATACATATACATATACATATATATATATATATATATATATATATATATACATACACACACACAATACTCTTAGGCATAAAGCAGATATTCCTAAATACAAGGAAGCATGAAATAGACTAACACTATTGTTATAAATAATAGGAGAAAATCTCTGGAGATAAAAAGGGCTGATTTGCTGAATCTGCTGCAACTGAAATCTTTGGAGAAGCTGACTCTGTTGAAGCTTGCACAGGTTGTTGAGATATTGCTGATGTGGTGGCCTCTGATGAAGATGTGTTAATAGTTGCAACCTAAACCAAATGTGTTATATGTTATCTTTTGTGAATATAATATGTTGTTTAAGTTTTTTTCCTTCTATTAAACTTACCTACATTTCTGTGAAGTTCATCATATTTTAACTTTATTGTAAATAAGTTATTGTCCAATTCACTTAACTTATCATTTAGGTCTCTACACTCATTTCTAAGTAAATTGTTTTCTTCTTTTAAATTAATGTTTTCAACTTGCACTTTCTTCTTAATGTGTGAGATGGCATCATTCCTAGAACAATTTTTAATTTAGGTTTCATGATTATTGTTCAATACTCTATGTTCAGGCAGTAACTTCCTATGTGCAACATAAAGTTCATTAAAAGTAGAAATTAGATCAGTTCATTGTCAGAATCAGAGCTTACAACGTCATCAGTTTTTGCCATAAGATGTTGGCTTTTCATAATCATTTTCAAGGGTGCGCCATATTTGGTATGCAGATCTAATGCCTGACACACGATTGAAAGTGTCATCATCCAAACCATAAAATAAATTTTTTATTACCATCAAGTTGAGGGTTGTGTTTGCTTTTTCTTCATTACTCTATTCTGATGAAGGTGTTGTATGTATGCTATAACGCATCTCCATAAAGTTTCATAGTGCGTAGTCGATGGACTGCATGAAGAAAGTCATTCTCCTTTTCCAGTACTGGATGTAGTTGGTACCATCAAACATTGTTGTACTTGTTATGGTGATTCCTTCTAGGAATTGTGTTTCGTAGATTTTTGATGCCATCTTATTAAACCCTCTCTGATACCACATGTTGGGATCATGTGGATAGCAAGTAGAAAAAACTAGGGAGATGAGTTGTGTTTAAAATTTTACGTAAGAAATGTACAAGAGAGTAAGCAAGCTAGATTCTTAACTAAAAACAATTCACTCGCAAAGGTAAAATATACAGTGTAAATAAACATAAATTTCAAGAAAATGGAGATCAACCACAAGGGACAACACAAATAGCAATAATTTTGTAATGGTTTGATCTTCTCAACTTATGTTGAGTTCTCAAGCAAATCCCGCTAGAGAGTTCCACTATTTACTCACAAACCCTCTAGAATAGTACAAATCCCTTAACCCTAACCTAGTGATAAGAACAAAACCCCTCTCGAACAATCTTGAAAGTAAAAGCCTTACCTTAATTTCTCTCAAACAAGCCTTGAGAGAAATACTTGCAACTTTTTTCGTTGGAGCACAAGATCATGTAGCCTTTTGTTGAAGCACTTGAGTGTAGCATGGTTATGGTTATGAGGATGATTGGATTTCTATTCTTAGTATTTGGAAATCAGGAAATTGAAATCTAGAAAGTTTAGCCAAGGAAAAAGATGAAAGCTTCGAGGGTATAATGGCCAAAGTGGGATTTTTCTTTTTCTCAAAAACTATGAAATCCTGTGAAATCCAGATTTTTATTAAAATCTCTTGATATTCTCTTTATATAAAAATCCCAGAGAATTACTTTTTGTTTAGAGATGACAACTTATAAAAAGAATCCCAAAATGCCCTTAAATGGCTATAAACAACTAATTACGCTAACCCCGTTTTGGTCAACGAGTACTATATCATTAGTCGAATAGAGTTCATCCATTAGTGAACTAATGGCCGTTAGTCGACTAATGATAATATTCTAGTCGACTAATCTGACGTGCCAGAGAATTAGCAAATGTGTTTGTTTGGAATTAGTCGACTGGCTTTCAACCATTTGTCGACTAATGATGTCGTTCGTCTATTAATTGGATAACAATGGTTGACTAATCTGACATGACTAATTTGTACAGTTCCATGTTTTTGTTAGTTGACTCGGGAACCAATATTGGTCGACTAATTATGTAAAAAAATGTATGGTTTTTGCCAAACACCCAAGGAAATGATATGGGTTGATTTCAACTTTTTAAACATTTTCTGTGGTGTTCTAAGCATGCGTGATGTGCTTCATCAAGACTTTAACAAGATAATCTATGATGAGAAAAATAAATACATGAAAATACAACTTTGATTCTCGATTTCTTCACGATGTATACCTTGAGATCTTCAAGCTCTTGTCATGGATTCTTCAATTGCTTCATATCTTTGCCTTGAACGCCATCACTTTACTGTGTTCTCCATATATCTTCATCCATAGTATTAGCACAACGTATATGTTTGTTCATCCATAAGTATAAGCACAACGTATTAGCACAACGTATCTGCATCCAGTGGCGCTCCATACCTATATAATGTGTCGAAGGTCCAACCATTAAGTTGATTCTCCTGATTCTCAAGTCGTATATTATTAGAACCCAAAATTTCCAAATAATAAATTTGACTCTGCAATAAAAAGGCTCCAGTTTCAAAACGAAACGTCTATAATCCACAGTTTCATATCCCACCTTGTAGTTATTTTCTCTTATTTTAAGAATATCTGCTTGTTATTAACATTTTTTGCTTCCGTTTAGATAACTAGAAGAAATTCTGGTTAATTTTGTTCATAAACAGACGAAGGCAGCCTGTAAAACATGGCCCCAACATTTGAAGCAAGAATTCTGCTCTTTTTGTGTGTGGGGAAAATTTGAGGTCATAACTTGATCCGGAGCTCCGATTTTCCAGCCGGACCCGAATGAGAGAACACGCCAACCCCTCCTAAGTGAGCAACTGCGAAGGTGCCAGAAGGCTTTGTACTCTAGCGGCGGCCTGCAAGAATTCACCTGGGCCAATGGGTCCATTGCCACTTGAAGAGGGGAGGAGTGTTCCATGTCAAGTTCGTTTATAGAACACAGATAATCGCAAGAAGCCAGCAACAAACTAGGGTTAATTTCTAATTACCAAAACAAACAAGCTAGGGTTTCTGCATGCAGCACATCATGCATGCAGGCACACAAATACCGACACTTGCTGCACCGAGAGCAGTAAAGACATTTCGAGAAGACTGCATAAACAGCATTGACAAGGTGAGCACCGACCGATTTAATGCCGTCAGTCTTTAAGTTAGGAGCTCAGGAATAACACGGCAAGGATCGAAAGTTGGCCTTGAAACAATTGAGAAATTTTGGCTTCTGTAGCCCGCGGGATGAGCCATATCTTCTTTTTATTTGGTCTTATAGTCAAAGTTCGAACAACCGCTTGTATACATACATGTGTTGGCTCATTATCTCAGTCGTACTAATGAATTATTCGTGATTTTCATTTCTTTTCTTTCCTTTCTTTTTCTTTTTAAGTTCATGGACATTCTTACTGTGCTTCACTAAAGATATATCCATGGGCCTCTCCTGAAGTGGTAGGCTGGTCATCAAAGGTCGGATGTTTATATTGCGCTATAGTTCAAGGACATAACAGTGTAAGTGCAAATTTTTTGGGCATTTGCGTGATCAGGTCTTGCTTTGTCCGAACAATCTGCAGAGAGGATGCTGTGAGGCGCTTTGTTCATTGCATGCACTGTTGAATTGCAATCATGGTATGCGAAACCAAACTCCTGTGCTTGGAACGCCATCAACAATCTAATTCACAGGTTACAGGTACATAGAGGAAGTTGAAAGGTAGAAACAAGGAGTGACTCCAGAACATTGTAGAACCATCCTAAAATAAGTTCCTCTTTAACCTTGCCACAATGCTATCCATTTATTGTCTGTTTTCTTAATTTTAAGGGCACAACTAACATACATCTAGTGATTCTAGATTTTGAAAAAGTTTATAATTGATTAACCAATGCGGATCTTTGAGTTTTGTCGCATCCATGTTTTTTCAGGGCGGGCTAAAAACTAGACCAGTGTTATGATTTTCAATGTAGGGGGCCTAGGCCCCTGCAAAATCTTTATAATTTTTAAAAACATATAATTTCAAAGACCATGGCGTGTTCTTTTACCGGAATGTTGTTGAGAAATTGGGTTAGGAACACTATTCATCATACGGTTGGCTTGAATCCTGGCTAGCTTTTTTCAAAATTGTTCTTTTGCTCGATTTGGGAAGTAGGATTATATGCTGACGTGGAGGAGCTTTTGAGAATCCTCAGCGAATTTTGCCATCTCCGCGAAACGCGCGGATTACAGAGGATTTTTCTCCGTGCGTGAGGCCCTCCCTCTCTCCCTTCCAATCGCATAGCAGCTTGAGTTTTTATTTTATTTCCTTTCGTTTTTGCGCTGCAATGAGTGAAATGTATGGGTCCCCCTCTGTTTGTACATGTGATTAGATGGGTTCGTACTCTATTAATTACATTAAGTATTAATTAAATAGTTAGTTAATTAATTAATTTAGTTTTAAATAATTAGTTTAGGTTTAAAAATAATAATTTAAATTTGAGTGGACCCCACCCCCACTTTCTTCATCCAACTTTCTTCAACAAAAAGAACACACTATACGGAGTGGGCCCCACCTCAACTTTCCACCACAATCCAATCCTACTTTCCAATAAAAGAACACACTACACCAAATTTCTCTCTCATCAGAATCCACACTACTCAACTTTCCCATTTTATACTTTCCTACAAAAGAACAGGCCCTAAGACATCTAGCTCAACCCGTATGAAATCAAAATATTGCCCTATATAATGTTAACCCATTCATTTTCCTTTTCTTTCTAATCAAAACCTAATTCCTCATTTAAATCTGATCTCAATTTCTCTCTCTCTATTTAGTTTCTTCATTCCAAAAAATAAATCAAGATTGATTTGTTGTTTGTTCTAAATGAAGATATGATTTACTCATAATATTGTATGTACTTTTGACTTAGTCTTTTTGATCATATCAGCAATTCCTGCTTGAAATTTGATTTGATTTTTGTTGTGAACGGATGTTGATGAGTTAGTTAGGATCACGTCTTATCTTATAGATAAGACCGTATATATTGTATCTTATCATTGTACGCACCTCCTCCTGTTATAAATAAAAAGCTGGTGGTTCCTCTCCCAGATGATTCATAACACGTTATCAGCACGAGCCTCTAAACAATAATTCCACACAAAATCGATCGTTATGAAAGTGAAGAAAGACGGGAGATCCACGCGTGCGGCGTCAAGCTTCATCAATCGAGCGTCGTCATCCGTGTAGGCTTCGTTCAACCGTCGCTATATCTGGAGGATGGATATAGAGGTAAATTTCGCTAAAAATGTCGTTTTATCATACGTATGATAGTATTTTCTATAGATCTCGCAAGGTCGAAGTGGAATCTGGGCTAATCGTCCAAAAATCATGTTTTTAACATGATTCAATTAGATATTGTGTTGTATAATTTTTTTCCCACACCCCTCGGCATCGCCGCCGGCCTTGTCGCTGGCCGTCGCTTTTGCGCCACCCTGTCCCCGCAATCCCCCCCCGAAGGAGCGGGACTACCACCTTTAGCCCACGCTTCCCCCCTACCTGAAGCGAGGGAGGGCCTTCCCGTCCCCACACACATTTTCCCCCTCGAAGGGGGTGTAGCCTTTGGGCCGCTGCCGGCATCGCCCGCACAAATCCCCTCCCCCCGAAGAGGGTGGAGCCTTCGGGCCGCCTCTGGGGGGTGGGGGCGGTTTTCGGGCCACCGTCGCGCATTCCCCCACCCCCCAGAAGGGGGGGTTGCCGTTCCCTGACCGCCCACGGCGGCGAGGGGGGTCCGCCGCCCACCCCCTTTCTCGCTACTGCGGAGGGGGGGGAGGCGCAACCCCCATCCTCCTGCCGCGCTTGCTACGACGGGGTGGCCGCCCCTCTCCGGGGGCATAATAACATGGGGCGACGGCGGCGGCAAACCCTAGCTGCCGCCGCCCCCTAATTCTTTTGGGCCTGTAGCCCAAAAAAATTTAAGCCATGGGGGCCTGAAGCCTGTGGGCTTCAGGCCCGCGGGCCTATTTTTCAAAAAAAAATTGGTATTATTAAGACCGTGGACCTGAAGCCTGCAGGCCAGTTTTGTTTCGAAGAAAGGGGGGGCTAAAATAAGCTTTAAAAGGCTTTTTGGGGACTAAAAATTGATTAAATAATGTATTTGGTGGCCTAAAAATTCATGAAAAATCATGATATAATAGGGATCATTTGGGGGCATTTGTAGATTAAATGGGAATAATTTAAAAGGAAAACGTCTTCCTTTTTAATAAAGAACATGTTATATTTTGGGCTCTTTTTCAAACTTTTTGAATGCGCCCAACTAGCACAACCCTTGCATTATATGATACCTTTGTATGCTTCACAACATTTTGGCTTATTATGTGGATAAACTATGTTTGGTTGTGCAAATATTAAAACTTAATAATTAGGAAGATACTGTGACCGCTCTGCCGCTAGAGTCAGCTAATCTAACGGTGTATGACGTTGCCCAGTGGTCCAATAATTATTAAGTAATTAAATTGTTTATCCCTTTCTGCGAATACCGTATGATTTGGCAAGGAAAATTTTGGAAATGTCGCTATTGGATGTTGTGACTGCATACCTTTATATATATCTTGGTAAAGATAAATTCCACATTTCCTTAAATGCCTGAAAAGACGTCGGGACGTCTATTCTATTGACGAATAATAATGAGAATAACAAATAATGTTCAACCAAGAGAATCACTTGAGAAAGCAATGATTCCCACTAAGGGTTGCATTTGTATCTAAGCAAAGAACATGATTTGAGATCATAGTTGTAAACAACTTAAATCTCATCGGATCTCCTGAAGAGAAAACCGAAATATCTGTTCAAGCATGCTTATTAAACATGAAATGAAAGACCTAGCGTTTGGGGGGGGGGGGGCTATATAAGAGGTTTGTAGCCGTCATTAGAGCAGAGTTCCATTATGTTTTCTTAGAGTCTTTTTAGAGTTTAGGCCATGCCCTATGCCCCTTCTTGGATCTAAAAGCTTATAATTGGATTGAAGTCTTCATCAAAGCTAAGTATCTTTGTTCTTATTAGTTGAATCTTTGATTTGATATCTTTATATATGCAAGCAATGTTTTTTATTGATTTCTATATCGTTATTGCTATGCTTGAGTAGATTCGATGTTCTAGGGCATATGGATGAACCATATGGAATCGATTTTAGAATTGTGATGAATGGGTTCATATGTCGCTAGAATTGCTAAAGGGGTTAGGTTGTTATTGATTTATTACAGATAGCTAGGAATTTCCATCGATTTGAGGTTTGCAAGATATTGGATTCCGATCGATGGGAAGGCCTAGATATTCGATTTAGGTTTATAATCGAAATCCACTAGACTTGGTTTGCAAGAGATTGGATCAAAGCTAGCATTTTTATTATAAATCTATACCCATATTCGTTTGCAAGAGATTGGACGAATACGAACTATCACAACCTAGATCGTAACTCGAGTTTGCACGAGAGTGGGCTCGAGGTGCGATTGGACGATGATGACGATCTTCATGCTAGTGGCATAGATTAGGGTTTGCACGAGAGTGGACCCTAATCTAGGTTGCTATAGACCGACAATAGCGCGAGAGCGTGAGCTTGGTTCTCTATTCAGTTACGACTAGTTCACCTGAATCCAAGTCTAGTACTATTTAGATTCACGATTCATAGAAATGCATGATGATCCGTAGTAGGGATTCCCTAGCCATAGACACTTTTATTATATTGTATTTGAATCGATATTTGACCAGCATCTTTATCACCGACACCAACACCAACACCGACATCCACCACCATTTCCATTATATCATACCATAACCATCTCCATCAATTAAACATTCGTAGTCGAGCCAACCTAAGATAGATGGGAGCCAACACATCCTTCTCGTGTTCGATACCCGCTCGCCACTACACCGTGCGCTTGCGGTAAAACTACAATCGTTTTCTGGGTGTATATCTGGGGCCGATCAGGGGTTCCTCCCCCAGATGATGATTCATAACAATTTCTTATTTATTCAATTTTTTGACCATGAATATTGTTTATTCGCTTCTTCCTACTCCAATTGATAACATGAGATTAAGCTATTAACGTGAAGAGCTGAGCAGGTAGTAAGGTAGGAACAATGAAAATATAATAATGTTACTCTTCTTCCAAACGATATCATTTATAAAGTTTTTTGACATTAATCATAAGCTCCTAACTAAAAAGTAATTTATGAAATTGATGAACATTCTTATTATACCTACAAGCTACATGTATATTTTTATTATTAATTTTTGTTTGATATGTTATTGAACAATAATCATCTATTTGAATTGCATTTGAAACAGGTAATGGGCTGGCCCGAAAGCCCCATGACCACCCACAAAACCCGCAGGGTAAGTTTAGGAATACTGTATAAAGGGCCCATGGTCTGCGCTAGTGCCATATTACATGCCCGAATTATATAGGGACTAGGGGCAGAACTACCTTGCAGCTGCATTGGACAGCTGTCCAGGGCAAAAAAACCAAAAAATATATTTTTATAAATGTTTCTCTCGGTTCCCCATGTGAACGAGATTAAAGTCTTCGGCTATAAGCATGTTCCTACGCACTAGTTTGTACAATAGACTTCCTTGAACAAATAAGAAAAATATTAAAATCTTATTATTATAATAACCCATAGGAATTCTATTGCTCACATCCTCCCACTGTCAGAGGTATATTGTATAGGCTTATAGCCTGTACCTGAGGGCTGAGGCTGAGCTTAGCAAAAGAGAAAAATGAACAAATAATATTTTTATAATAACCCACTTACCCCGCCCACAGGCCACAACAGTTCCCATTGTTCCCAGAATCCATTCTCTCTTTGGCTTTTAGAATTTTCTCCCCTCCTAAAGCTCTCTGATCCACGCCCTTGCTCCACGAGACGAGTCCGCCGGCCACCGCCTACGGCCACCTTTGGACCTCCTATACCTCATGCCCTGGCGATCCTCAGGAGCCATCCATCCTACGCTTCTGTTGTGTGTACTTTCTCAAATAGATATGTTTCACTTGTTCACGCTGCAAAAAATTGATGCATTTTTGGTGATTAGGGCGGTGATTTACTTCCGGCTCCATGTTGTTGCATTCATTTGGGAAATCCTTCCACTGATTGATAATTCTTATTTCCTTCTTTTACATCATGTGTTGTTGCTAATTTTTCTTAATTTATGAACTACTACCTGTAATCAGGTGTTGTTGCTAATTGTTCAGAAACAAGAAATGATGTATTCTTGAAGTTTTTGCTATATCGACTAGCTGAGCTAGTATCAAATGTAAAAAGCTTGAATTTTGAAAGAACCTAAAATGCTTGAATTTTCAAAAACCTCTATTCAAGTTTGAGTTTATCTTTCCCTCATGTTTTAGAAGCACACTAGAAATAACCCATGCACAAAGTGCATGGCGCTAAAAACCCACACGAACAAGATGCGGTGCACACGTGCAATCGAAAAGTCATTTATTTAGGCATTTTACATTACTTTACATACAAAAATCATTTATTTTATAGAAATATCTCGTATCATCAACAATGCGTTGGGCATTGGACATCTGGGGTTCGATTTCCAACGGAGGCATTTTACATTACTTTACATACAATAGTCATTTATTTTTTAAAATAATCTCATGTACTATCACCATTTCTTTGTAGCCTAATGTCCAAAGCAATGGTGTAAGTGATCATATGTTAAAGGTTTGATTTCAAGTGAGAAATTTTATATTTCTTACATATATTTTGCATAATTATGAATTTACTATAAAAAAATTTGTATATTAAATTTGATTTTGATTCATATGCTAATATAGCATGCGTGTGGACAGAATTGTGTACAACTTGCCCTGAGTGTAACACCCACTCCCAGGATACCTTGAGCAGCGAGTGTTACGGAGGGAAATACAGAAAAAATTCGAACACAACGCATGTCCACTATGCTCTGTTGAGAGTATGACATGTAGTGTTCAACATAACAACCAACCAATAAACATAGAACGACACAAAGCCACAGAGAAATACTAAAAACCAAACACAGAGAAAGCCTCTAGTACAATTTCATGTACATCAACGTGTGATCCAGTAGGAATTCTATACTCCAACCTTAACACAACACACTCTAAAGCCACTAGAGGGTGCACAGTGCTACAAGTGGAAGTGCTACAAATAAACATGGCATGCATGACAAAAGGAAGCAACGAACAGTGTTTCACATAGGAAAAAGAGAACAGAACTGTAACAGAGGGTATAATGGGAGGGGTGACGATAGTAAAAACAAATAATAACTGGTACGTCTAAGGCGTAATAGAAGGCCAGTCATTCAATTACATACAATGTTAGCTTTTGGAATCCTAATATCTAATACGATGTATAGGACTGGACATCTCACAACTGTGTGGGAAAGTAAAGAGAACTCTCTGCCGCACTAGCCCATCAGGAGCCTCGGGTACCACTCTACACTCCCCGCTGCGCTAGCCCGTCAGGAGTGCAAGTGTACCCACCACATAGAACCACAAAAACACCACCACCAGTCCATCCCATAGGCCTACCAGATACTTCCAAATTCCCCCAACCTGTGTCACCCTCCAATAGGAGGACTGAAACACTAATGCACCCTCACATGTTCGTGACAACTTTGCACTTTCCAATCTCGCATATGAAACCAAACATTTTCATCTTCATCACACCATCGTTTCATACTCATCACCTCACTATGCTTGGAACATTCATGTCATGAAATAATGTTTTAAATGAAACTTATGAAGGCAATAACATAAGGAATTTCCCCTCATATAACAATGAGATTTTTGTAACAACAAGGATGAATAATAACAACAACATGGTCACGTAGCCCCTTAGCAATTCCATGAACAAACCATACCAATGAGTCTCCTTCCATGCACCAATAATAATTAACAATGAAGGTAAATTTAACATCACATTTAGTTCAAACATCACTTTAACAATTCAGCTCGCAGGGAAAAGTGTAGACGGTTCTGAACAATGGTAGTATTCATCAATTTCTAATTAGAATTTGGTAAAACTTGCTAAATGAAATTGTAGATAATGAAGTCTTCACCTCAGATATCGAATATCAGAAATTTAGGGCAACTGAGCTATTTTATATGAGATGTACCCTACAATGTACAGATTCTACTTTTTGACAGAATTGTTGAGCTCTAAAGATTCATCATTTACTTTAACTTACAGTCATAATATCAGTAAAGGAAAAACATGACATTGTAGATATTGAAGTTATCTGCCAAATGTGACCAAAACCATAGCTTTTGGATCACTATGGTGGGAGATATCCTATTTTTGGTGACAGTGCGCAGATTCTGGCAGAATCTGACACTACAATACATAACGGCAGTTAACCCCAAGTTACAGTCGGAATTTTGGGTCAGTCCCTTCATGAGAGTTGTAGCTAACTTGATAACATTTCCAAATTATATTTTTTATAATTTTTAGAATTCTATACTTGCTGATATACTCAATTGAATCAGCAGCAGAAAACTGAATCGTAACAGAATTAACAACAAGTGGGTTTCTAATTAAAAATGACAACTTTAACAACGTAACATCCTCAATTCAACATCTACAACTTGGAGTAATGAATCTTACTTAATAAAGAGTGCATCTTGTAGATAATTACACAACACTTAATAAAAATGATAACTTTGATGAATAAGATGCATTTCTTTTGTAGGGAAAGCAATCTTCTATTTAAAAACAAATCATGCATTAACCCTCTAATTGGAGTAGGATTCCTACCTTGCTGGGAGAATCAAACGCTCTCCATCAATTTCATGAACTCCACCATGGATCTCCTCTTCAGGCTCAAACCCTAACTTTCCTCCTTCCTTTTCCTTTCCTTGGATTTTCTCCCCCCCCCTCTTTTCTCCTTCTTCCTTCTTTCTTTCTTTCTTTCCCCCCTTTTCTTCTCTTTTCCTTTTTTTTGCTTGCTGGAACTTTCGGCCATGAGAGAAATTTGGCAGGAATTTGGGAGAAGAAATGGAGAAGGGAAAAAAATAAAAGAATTGGAGAAGTTTGTAGAAGAAAGAAGAAGTGAAGTAATTAAATGGGAAACTCTCGATTTACAAGTTTGCCATTCTCTACGCTCTCCATCTCACTATACACACAACCCATTATTAATTACAAGTATGCCACTACCTCTCTCACTCTTCCACTTATACACATACTCCCATACAATTACAAAAATGCCACTAGCTAATACTAATGATGACAACAACAACAATAAGAATAATAATAGTAACACTAATAATAACAACCACAATGCCATTCATTTATACCAGTTACAATAATAACAATAATGTTATTAGTTCTAATAATAATAACACCAACAACAACATCAATAATAATAGTAACGATCACATTAAAATAATCTCTTTAGAATGTCATCACTAAGCATACTAATAAACAATAATAATACTCACTACACCATATATAATACAATCACTTACATTTACTTATACATCCAAATCACGTCATAGTTAACCATATAGCCATTCACGTAGGAAATGACTATGCATACAACAAAATTACTATACACACTACGGAGGCACACAAGCAAGCATACATTATATATCAAATAAAAATACATACATTATTGTATATGGCACTCAGGCCATTACACTGAGCAACTGAGGGCAGCAAACAAAATAAAATTTATGATTAAGTATAATAATAAGCATCATCATCATCATCAACTCTCTCTCTCTCTCTCTGACTTTCTCCTTACAAAAACATTACCTCTCACTTTTCTAACTCTTTTTCTCTCTAACTTTAACTCTTCTCTATCTCTAAATTAAAGTAAAAAAAAAATTCTATATCAACTATCATTTACATATGCTTATGTGTGTATATGCATTAATGTAAAATAATTAATTTTCAATTATTATTTGTTTATAAAATATTATTTTTATAAGTACGTAGGTCTATATGTATGATACTATTTTGTCAACTTAAATAGATATTTCAAATGTTATATATCATCTTTTGAATATAAAAATAATACTAATTTGTAGCTATTGACCCCGAGGGGGTTGGTTAAGTGGGAAATGTGTTTATCTCCCCAGGAGAGGTGAGGGATCGATGAACGATGACTATCTCGCTTAATTCCATCGACTAACCTGGTATGCGGTGTAAGTCAGCCTTTCATACCCCCGGTTTGGTGCCTGGCCACCCCCCAGTGATGCGGTGTGGATGCGGGAGTCTGGGTCAGCAAAAAATTATAGATAATATCAATAAATAATTAAAGCACGTTAGCGTTTATTTCTTTTTGTTTTGGTGTTTTTGAAAAAATATATTCTTTACATCATCTTCATTTTTGCCCAGAGTAAAAA
This sequence comes from Scilla litardierei, assembly GCA_030789695.1. Lineage (NCBI taxonomy): Eukaryota > Viridiplantae > Streptophyta > Magnoliopsida > Asparagales > Asparagaceae > Scilla > Scilla litardierei. The sequence goes on along the minus strand of CM061131.1, from coordinate 49,099,594 downwards.
AAATTCCTGGTCACGCCAATAATAGAGACCGAGGTCGGCGCCTCACCGCGTCCCGGTCCGACCCCAACCGTTTTCACGTCTAACCATGATCGAATGATTTGGCAAACATTTTTCCAACACAGATGATGAATTATTGCATGCTTCTCTTTTATATTGATATGTAGGTCGGATAATGGGCCTTCCGTAAGCCTTAAAATTTGTTGAGCCCAAATGACCCGAATAAGTTATACAAGGCAGCAAAGGTCTTGAACACCAACACACCCCGTTTCCTTTTAAGCTGTTTGACCCAACTTAAGGATCTTCCCTACCCCCCAATTGAACTTAATTTTTATCTTTCCTTTATAATAAAGTTAGCGATTTTCATCATATAGTTTTACTTTTTTTAAAGAACCTGATGGCATCAAAATTTCATCTACACAAAAGCAGGGCGCATGCTAAAAGAGCAGTCATCATATAGTTTCAAAATGCTTTTATCAAACAATTATACCAACAACAAAAATCACAAACAAACGAGAAATGTTACAATTCCTCTGCACCATCATAATAAATCTTTATTATGTACATACTGTTATAAACAGGCTTTTGTAGGCCCATTTGTATATTGGATATTCACCCATTATGTAACCCTACTTCTATAAATACAGGGCTATGGGTTTCGTAGCCACCAAGTTTACAACACGTTATTAGCACGCTCGAAGCTGAGCCAAACTTTTGCCGACGGACGAATGCGACGCGAACGGGCTTCCTTCACCGAACGTCGTTAGATCCGGCGGGTAGGATCTAGAGGTAATTTGTATTTCCTAGATCTAAACTTTTATGCACATATGATTATAAATAAATGTTTGGATCGATGGTTTGATTAGAATTGATCGGATTTTTATCTCAGATTTGCATGCTAAATCAACCATTTAATGAAAAATCGACGTTTTATCAATAAAAATCAACTTTTTATGATGAAAAACGCTGTTTTGAAGACTAAAAATAGGTTTTTCTAATAAAAATCTTGTTTTTTTTCATCTTCTTCCCCAAAATCTTCAAACCCTAGAGGGATTTCTTCATCGCGACGCGGCCAGAAGCCGCGCATGCGAAACCCCCCCAAACGATCTACCCGTCGCCTGTAGCGGCGGCATGCAACAGCCGCCTCAGGCGGCAGCAGGCGCAGCCGCTCGACACGGCAGCCGTCGCTGTGTTGAGTATTGGACTTCTCCCTACTTATTGTTAATGATAAGCAAACATAAATACTTGTGACTAATCTCCTATTTTGCAGTTAATCCATTGCTTAAGCTAATTATGAAGATCTACTTGCAATGGATGACACTCAAAATTCATTGAAAGCAAATGAAATGGATTGGATGATCATAGATGATGATTGAAGCTCCGTGAAGACTTTAAGCTCATGCGTTGGATAGAAGAGAGTTTTCGTCAATGTAAATTTCTTATATCTCTTCTAGTATGTAGCTTAGAAGTAGAACATTGTTGGAGCACACACACATCTTCATTTCAGTCTTAGGACATCATTTGTTCAATCGTCCTTAGACTCCAATTCATTTCTTTATTTATTGTGCTTGTATTGTTTATAACATCGATTGCTGAACATTTTACAGTCGCCTGTCTCAAAAACACTAGACTGTGTTTTGTTCTACAGTCGCCTGTTATGCACAAACTTTTACATTCAAGTTTTTTTGGGCTTCTCTGTTTTAATTCACACAGGCGACTCATGAACGATTCACAGGCGCCTGTCCAAGTGACAGTCGACTGTGTTTTGTAAATCAGTCACATGTCCGTCTTTTCCCCAAAATCTATTGATATGTATTTTATGGCCAGTCGACTAATGTTGAATTTACTGTTGACTGTCCAATGGACCAGTCGACTGTCAATGCTGCAACAGTCGTCTGTCTGTAAGCCAATTTGTTGACTAAGATCTCTGGAAAATCTCAGGGGTTTGACAGTCGTCTGTATAAGGATTTACAGTCGCCTGTTCTGATTAACAGTCGAATGTTATCTTCTCGTCAGTCGTCTGTCCTGTACTCCCAGATGTTTTTCGAGACTTCTTCAACTTACCCATTTCCGGCCAGTCGCCTGTTGTAGGCTTTACAGTCGCCTATTAGTTTAACAGTCGATTGTCTATGCTTCATCAGTCGACTGTTCACATGGTAAGTTACCGTTATGAATTCTCACCTACCCTATCTGACTGTGCAGCAGTCGACTGTGGTTTCTTCAACAGTCGACTGTCGCCAGCGCAGATTCTATCCGTTGAGAGTTTTCTCATGGATTCCAAAAGGGTTTTTGCTAATTCTGTTTTGAGGATGTGAGAAACCTATATAAGGAGCATCTACTGTTCCATTGAGATGTTACTCATTCCATTGCAAAATCTTTCAAGCTTTCATTCTCAAGATCAAAGCTCTCAAATTCTAAAGACCTAAGAATTCCTATCTTCAATCTCTTGATCCCTAACCTAGAACCAAAGAGATATCTTCTAGGCATTTGGTGCAGTCAAGAGAAAGGGCTTTCCTCTCTTCCAAGAGAGTTCTTCAACACACAACACACTTCTCCTTCAAGTTCTACTTCAAGGCATAGGTGATTGTAAGTGTTGTTTTCATATTTCATAACTTTCGTTATTTGAATTTGCTCTCAGCTTGTGAGAGTGGTTTGTTTGCTCCCAAGTTGTGGCAGTCAAGGACAATCAATTGTATTTCGATTTCACTTGTAGGGTTGCTACAAGTGGGTTTTAAGGAAACTTCAAGTTAGGGTTCTAACTTGAGTATCCTGAGGTATCCAGGTGAAAGTGACGTAGGATTACCAGGAACAAGTCGGGAAGTGACTTGGGTAATCCGAACCCTTGAAACATCCTTGTGTCTGCATTTATTTCTCTTTGGGTTTAATTCTTAATTCCGCACTATTTTGTTGGTTTGCATTTAAATTGGTGTAACTATCTTTTTAAATTGCATAAACACTATTCAACCCCCCTTCTAGTGTTTTCCCATAGCCAGGGTCCTTACAATTGGTATCGGAGTGCAAGGTTATAGCTATGGCATCCAACAACAAAAATGTTCCTCCACTGCATTCGTACAACAATCACAACCGTGATTGAGCATCCACACTTTTCGAAGGTCAATCAACGGTGCGTCCTCCACGTTTCAATGTCACGAACTTTAGCTATTGGAAATGTCGGATGGAGACGTTCCTAAGGAGTGCTTCACTTTGGAGAACCCTCCACAAGGAATACGTCGAGCTCACCGAAGAGGATTTCAAAAAATGGACGACTTCCGAGAATTCCGCCGAAGTCACCAGCGCAAAAGCAATGAACGCTCTTCATTGTACGTTGGACCCGAATGAGTTCAACAAGATATGCACATGTAAGAGTGCATATCAAATTTGGAACCATCTTGTTGTTACCCATGAGGGAACGAACAAGGTAAAACTTTCCAAACTCTATGTTGCCGTGCAAAACTTCAATATGTTTTATATGCAGGAAAATGAAAACATAGCATCGATGTACGGACGTTTTACCGACATCAGCAATGAATTGGAAGCACTTGGCCAAACTTACACCGAACCAGAAAAGGTAAGGAAGATCATAATGGGAATGACCTCCAAATGGAAAAGAGGAGCTATTGCCATCAAGGAGGTCAACGACTTGAAGACCTACTCAATTGTGAATCTTATCGGGACTCTCATGTCTTATGAAGTAAGACGGGAGAACCGATTAAAGATTCGAGTTATGATGAATCCTTCGGAGGCCAAGAAGAAAGCTTTGGCATTCAACGCCAATTCCTCATCCTCCGATACTAAAGATTCAGAAGATGAGATGGATTTGGGTGAAATGGCCCAAATGGTGAAGAAGTTTCAACGCTTCTTTCGCAAAGGTAAATTTCCCTCTAACAAAAGATTTGAGTCTACTAATAATACTTCATCTCTTTGCTTTAAGTGTAATAATGCAGGGCACATCAAGAAGGATTGCCCAATGCAAAGAAACAAAGAGAAGTGAAAGTCTCCGAAGTACCACAAGTCCGACAAGAACAAGAGAGATAAGAAGAAAGGACTCGTCGGTACATTCGATGACTCAAGTGGAGACTCATCAAGTGATTCCAATGATGAGAAGGGTGAAAATGCCCACATGTGCTTCATGGCCCGAGAAGATCCACTCTCCGATGAGAGTGATTCCGACATGGATGAAACCGAGGTAACAATGGATGAATTACGCATTGCTAATGAAGAATTATTTGCTAAGTATCAATCTCTAATGCTTAGATATACTAGCTTAAAGAAATTGAATGTTAGCAATCCATCCATTCCATGCATTATCAACAATGACACCATTGTTGATACTTTAAATCTTGGGAAAGCAAATTTAGCTTCTCAAAATGTCACTTTGAGAGATGAGGTGAACAACCTCAAATCTCAACTAGATCAAACACATCCTAAGGATAATAGTGATCTAGTTACACGACACACACATTTGGGTTTAGAGAATGATTCTCTTACAACCCAAGTGCACGAGCTCAAAGCACGGGTGTCCACCTTGGATACCAACATTTCTTCTCTTAAGGAGAAATATGAGCTCATGTCCTCCCGTATTGTGAGATTCAATAAGGGAAAAGGACAATTGGACGATTTGCTAGCAAACCAATTTCCGGCCACACATCGTGTTGGTCTTGGTTTTGTAAAAGGAAATGCATCCAGTCTTCTACTTCACAAGTGGACACTCATGACACTTTTTATGCTCCACACACACGGACACGTACAAATCCACATATGAGAAATACTCATGTATGTTCTCCTATACACCGATATGCTCATACGCATCATTCTTACATGTATGCACAACCTCCACATGTCATGCATGACCCATATGTTTCATACAACATGCATGTTTTCAAGCATACATATCATTCTCGTATGTCCAGTGCATATCCACCACCACATTCTTATGCTAGAAACCATGTTCCTAAGAAGCATGCACTACATAGAAATCTAACAAGTATGCATGCAACTAGGAAAAGGACTCCCAAAATTTACACCATATCACGCCCCGCTTCCCAAAACTACGGAGGCGAAGCGTGACTAAGTCTCGCTTAGGCCGGAGCCGTGAAGCTCGAACCCAATAAGCGTCTGTGTGGTACTCCAAGACGAAGGAAAAGGTCCCTGTAGAAAAGTACGGAACAACAAAAGTACAAAAAAGAAACATTCATTTTATTCCAAATCAACATCCAGAAAGTACTGAGAGTCTAAACAAAAAGCCTGGCACAGCTACAACAACTGAAAGTAAACTACTGGTGCAAGCACCCAACCTAGACAGAAAAAGTAAACGATGCTACGCACCCAACCTAGTAAGCAGGAGTACTCTGGAACATCAACAGTGAGGAGCCCCTAGCTCTGGTCCTCCTTAGGCACGTACTCTGGGTCGACGTCCTCAGGCTCCACGTACTCTGGCAAGTCTGCCTCGTCCACGAACTCCGGCTCGACACCTGACGTACAGCACCCAAGAGAAAAGGAACTGTACGTCAGGTAAAGTCTACACAGAACTGTCAGACTCTACTGCAAGTGTATTTTAATTTAAAGCAACAGTTTACTGGTTGATTAACATGCTGAGGTTATACATGGCAGTTATAGAAAGTAAGCGGAGCAGGGAAAGTAAACACGTCAAGCAGTAGTCGTAGCGTGTGCTACCGACTACGGGACTAACCTAAACGGGTCAATACGATATAGGACAAGACAAGACAAGACAAGACAAGACACGTGTGACTCGAAGGGTCCACGCCTTACGGTTCGAGGGGAATCAGACCCTCTCCCTGTGAGCATGCTCAACCCTATCCCAAACCCAAGTGCTCAAGACAAGACAATATAGGGCCACTTACTCTGCTAGGTGAGTGCCTCTATCCCCACGGTCGGTAGCGTATCTCTCACTCTGCTAGGTGAGCGACAAACGCCTCGTAGGTGAACTTGTACTACTGTATAGGACCACTCACTCTGCTAGGTGAGAGCCTCTATCCTTTCAGTCTGCTGGGACACTCACTCTGCTAGGTGGGTGCCGAGCTTCCCGTAGGTGTTCCGTAACAAAGATCACCCACTCTGCTAGCTGAGCGTCTCATTGCCACAGGTTGTGTATCCGTACAAGGGATCACTCACTCTGTCAAGTGAGTGCCCTATTGCCCACAGGCTGTGTATAACAAGATACGACATGACAAGTAGGGAAAAGTTCTTCTAGGGGTCCACACGCATGCACACATAGGAAAACCCTAAGGTGTTAGTTGTTGTTGTTGCGCTTAGACTTCGTCGTCAAGTCTAAGCTGTCACGGGGTGTCCTGGACGCTATCATTTCACGTCCGGTTCTCTTTGTTCACATTTTAATAGTTCTACAAGTCTAAGGCCTAAACACGGCCGAAGGTACAAGTGAGTACACTTGCCTGCGGTGGTGAGTGTGTCGTCTGTCCAGAGCGTCCCGTCCAAGCGTTGCGTCTGCGGCAGTCCGTCTGAAACATGGTCATGGCGACGGTGTCAGGTCACGTTTTTCAAAAAATCATATTAGGGTTTGTTTCTAAAATTGGCGGGACTACCCTAACAGTCAAAAAGTCACGTTTTTGATGTTTTGTTTCATCTAGATCGACGTCTACCCTATGTGCACAGAAAATTTGTCCGTTCGTTGATCTTTTCCAACGATGGACAACATTTTAAAGATGCAGAAAATAACTTTAGTTCACGTTGACAAATTTTAGATTAGGTTTTGATGAGTTACGGTGTGGGTTTGCTACGTGTTAGGGGAACCAACCTTTCCGGTGTTTGACGTAGAATGGAAGTAGAGTCTGAACGATTGGATCTCCTCGTCGTCTACGGCGTCTCGGCTACGGTTAGCGTAGCCAGACACGTTCAGGCAGCGAATTGGAAGTGAGGGCAGCGAGCGGGGATATCGGAAAGCGCAGACGAGCCCGGTAGCGGTCCGTAGGAGGCGTTAGCGGCATCGAGAGACCGCTGAACAGTGAGCAAGGAGAGACAATGGCCAAGGGGGCCAAAACAGCGAGCAACGGAGGCAAAACAGTGAGCAACAGAGGCAAAACATCGTCTCAACGTCGCTGGAGGCTGGCCGTGGGGCTGTCCGACTTGGGGATGTTGCCGACGGGGTGCTCCCGGCCTGGGGGGTGGTCGGACGGATCTGGGGGCCGTAGGGGCGGTGCCTACGGTGGTGCGGTGCCGGAGAAACAGCATCAGCTCGGGCTACCGCTGTTCTATTGCTGCGTGAAGAAGGAGACGGCCTACGACGGCCTCTGGGCTCCTCCCGGCGATCTGGGAGGCTTTTTCCAGCGACTTGTGAAGATTGTGGCGGCACTGGATGGCCGTGCAGCGCCGGAAGACGCAGTAGGCAGCAGCTGCTCCGTGCGAAGTGACAACGCGGCGGGGATCAGGGTGCCGGGGGCGCTGGCCGGGGCTGGTTGCGGGGAACGCCGTGAGAGGGCCGGCGTGAGGGTTTGAACGGATAAGGTGGGTTGAGGACGTGAGGGGTTTTCGCTCGGGGGAGAGAGGTTTGTGGCGGCTGCTAGTTTGTGCATGGTTAGAAAAGAAGAGGCCCTAGGGTTAACGCATAGGAGAAAAATGTTTGGCGGCTGAGAGAAAGTTACCTTAGGTTTAATTAATAAAATAGAGGAGTGGGGTGATACGGTTAAGTGGGGAGTTGTTGGGATAAGATAAAAATTTGTTATAGGTTGTTTTGATTCTAGGGTAACCAATTTATAGTAGTATGCTGCTGTGTATTGGTAGCCTAGGTTTTCTTTTATAAAATTAGGTTAAGGGTTTTATAAAAATATAAGTGTGTGTGTGTTTTATCATACTGTGCGCGTAAGTATCAGGTGGGTGCGTGAGTTGTGGAACTGGGTGCGCGTTACATTGGGTTCGGCCAAAGGGTTCCCAAAATGGCTAGGGTTTAATAGGAAGTAATTTGAAAAAGTTAATAGGATTTAGTAGGTGTAGTCAAGGGAAATTTGCTAATCAATAGGTTTAAATGGGTCTAGAAATGGTAAGTATCATTTGAAAATAAAATGATTTGGAATTCAAATTTGAATTTGAAAGGTTAATTAAGGCTAAAAACGAAGGGTTGGAATTTGATTAGGGGATAAGTCCCACTACTGGTATCAGAAAAATATTTCGAAAATATCGGGACGATCGTAGAGACGAGAAGTACGGGGCTACGGGGTCTGGTCACGTGCTAATCCTACCAAGAATTATCGTAAAATCGGGAACCGCGTATTGATGCCAAAAGACCAAAACGCCCTTCCATTCAAAGCTGTTTTGCGAGAAAACGAGACGTGAAATGACGTTCCCAAAAATTACTATAAAATTCTACACTTCCATACGGTCACAACGGCATACCACATCATATATACCGAATCCAAGAAAAGGCCGAATAAAATACGCACATGAAAAGAGTCGTACGCGCAGAAAAATACGAACGGTCGGTAAGCGGCCGTTACACACCATTTGGGGTCCTAAGAATACTAGCTTAAATGATAGGAATGCATATGTTAATTCCTATTTTCATGATGTTATTAAGAATAGCAATTATGTTGGGAAGCGGAAGTCCACTTGGACTTGGCTTCCAAAGGGCTAATCCCCTTGGACCCAACAAACATTGGGTACCATAAGCTTATGGTATATTATGTAGGTACCCAAGAGAAAGAAAAAGAGCAATAAAGGTCATATTAGCTCTAAGGGAAAGGATGGATTCTCGATAGTGGTTGCTCCAAACATATGACGGGAGATCCCTCATTGCTCTCCGAAGTGATTAGCATCAAGGATGGTACAACGGTCACTTTTGGAGGTAATCAAAAGGGAACCATCATTGGAGTAGGTATTGTCGGTAACCCTTCCAAACCCTTAATTACTAATGTATTTCTTGTTAGTGGTTTATGTCACAATCTCATTTCTATTAGTTAACTTTGTGAAGGTTTCAAGGTCAACTTTGGAGAAGAATTGTGTAAAATTGTTGATTCTAATTCACATGTTTTATTTACCGGTATTAGGCGTAAAAATATTTATTATTTGAGCTTGCCTAAAATCGTAGAACATTGCTTAATCGCTAATACAAGTGAACAACTATTATGGCATCGCCATTTTGGTCATGTTCATTTCAAACACTTATATAAGTTAGCTAAGCATGATCTAGTCAAAGGTTTTCCAAAAATTGCTTTTAGTAAGAAAAATTTTTGTGATTCGTGTCAAAGAGGTAAACTTAGTAAATCATCTTTTAAGCTTAAAGAAGGCATTACTTCTAAGAGGCCCCTAGAACTTCTTCATCTAGATTTGTTTGGGCCAACTAGAATCGCTTCTTTATGCAATACTCATTATGGATTAGTTGTCGTTGATGACTTCTCTAGATTTACTTGGGTTTCATTCTTAACTAATAAGAATGAAGCCTATGAAGAGTTTACCATATTTGCAAAGAAGATTCAGAATCTCTTAGGATCCACCATTATCACTATCCGTAGTGATCATGGAGGAGAATTTGAGAATCAGTCTTTTACAAAGTTTTGTGATAACACCAGGATAACTCATAATTTTTCCTTTCCTCAGGCAACACCACAAAATAGTGTTGTAGAGAGAAAGAATAGGACTCTTATTGAGTATGCTCGCACCATGCTCCATGATAGTCATCTTGGACTATAATTTTGGGTAGAAGCGGTGCACACGACGTGTTATGTGCTCAATAGGATCCTAGTGAGACCCCGAACGAACAAAACTTGTTTTGAGTTATTTTATAACAAAAAGCCTTAAGTTAAATATTTCCGAGTTTTTGGTTCAAAATGTTTTATCAAGAACACTTTTGGTAATCTAGATAAATTTGAGTCAAGATCCGATGAAGGATTTTTTTGTTGGATATTCCACACGTAGCAAAGCCTACCGGATATACAACAAAACTTCTTCAACGATCGAGGAATCTCTACACGTATCATTTTATGAAGTTTTTGATTTTTCTCATGTTGATGATGATAGTGTAGATGCTATTTGTGAACCTCTTAGTAATGTTAAGATTAATGATTCAATTATTGATACTAACACTACTAATGAGAGTGTTGAAGTTGTTCCAAGTGATGCAGGAATACCCAAAGCTTACCCTACCGTTTGCAACCATCCACATAACCAAATAATTGTAGATATTGGTGTGGGTGTTCGAACGAGGTCAATAATTGAAGAGTTCTCTCATTGCGTATTTGTCTCTACCACTGAGCCAAAGAACATCTAGGAAGCTTGTGAGGACAGCTCTTGGATAGTGGCAATGGAAGAAGAACTCATGCAATTCGAGAGAAATAAAGTTTGGGAGCTCGTTCCTCTTCCAAGTGGTCATCAAGTTATTGGGACCAAATGGATCTTCAAGAATAAGACCGATGAGAACGAGGTAATCACAAGGAACAAAGCAAGATTAGTAGCTCATGGCTACCGGCAAGAGGAAGGTATCGATTTTGAAGAATCCTTTGCCCCCATAGCTAGATTAGAAGCTATTAGATTGCTTTTATCTTTTGCATCTCATAAGAATTTTAAACTATTTCAAATGGAAGTTAAAAGTGCATTTTAAATGGGATTGTTAATGAAGAAGTATATGTTTCTCAACCTCCCGGTTTCATTCATGAAAAATTTCCAAACCATATTTTCAAACTTAAGAAAGCATTGTATGGGTTGAGACAAGCTCCTAGAGCTTGGTATGATCGACTCAAGACCTTTCTTTTGGATTTAGGTTTTCAAATGGGAGAAGTTGATTCAACACTTTTCATTAAAGATTATGAAAATGACATCCTCTTGATTCAAGTGTACGTAGACGATATAATATTTGGTTCTACTAACTTTAATCTTTGTCAAGAATTTTCTAAGTCTATGAAGGTTGAATTCGAGATGAGCCACATGTGAGAGCTCAATTACTTCCTTGGACTTCAAATTCGACAAATGGAGGATGGAACTTTCATACATCAAACAAAGTACACATGGGAGCTTATTAAGCGATTCGGGATGGAATCGTCTTCAAGCAAAAGGACTCCCATGAGTACGACAACCCATATACACAAGGATGAGAACGGAAAAGATGTAGACGTTCGTCTATATCGAGGTATGATCAGTAGCTTACTTTATTTAACCGCTAGTAGGCACGATATCATGTTTTCTGTATGCATATGTGCTAGATATCAAGCTAGACCTAAGTAGTCACACTTGATTGCGGTTAAACAAATATTTCGTTGTCTCAATCAGTCACTAGATTATGGGTTACTTTACCCTAAATATAGCACATATGAGTTAATCTCATATAGTGATTTCGACTTTGCCGGATGCAAATCCGATAGGAAAAGTACTAGTGGCACTTGCCATTTTCTAGGAAATTCCTTAGTTTCTTGGTTTTTCAAGAAACAGAACTCGGTATCATTGTGCACGACTGAAGCAAAATATATTGTCGCGGGTCTGCATGTGCACAAGTCCTTTGGATGAGACACACTCTTAGTGACTATGGTGTCAATTGTGATACTTGTCCTATCATAGTTGATAACCAAAGTGCTATATGTCTTTCCAAGAACCCGGTACATCACTTCCGTACCAGATGTGAGACACCATTTTATCTATGATCATGTAGCTAAGAAGGACATCATCTTAGAGTACATTGAAACCCAAAAACAAATTGCCGACATCTTCACCAAAGCTCTTAAATAAGATTTGTTTGTGAGGTTGCGTGGAGAATTAGGAATTATGGGTGATTCTGAAATTTAGGAGCTCAACATAATTGTTATAACACTTTTTGAGCTCATATCATCATGTTGCCTCTCTTTATTTGTTATTTCATATATGTGTCTTGAGAAAGGCAATTGAGACTTCTGTGATTACATGTGTTTTTCAGATTGTTTTAAGAGATTTGTTTTATCAACGATTTATAATTTGATGTTGATTTTATTATGAGTTTATGTTTAGAGTATAGGTCCTAGGGTGAGTGTTCATATCCTCTGGATTTTTTATCTCACTGTGCATTTTTGGACCAGGACAGACGACTGTCTTTCCTTCGACAGTCGACTGCCCTACTCTATCTTCTCTGTCAGAAATTTGTATCTTTCGCATAGACGACTGATGACAATTTTACAGTCGACTGTTGTTTCAACAGGCGATTGCATTTTAGTCATCAGGCGCCTGTCATCTTTGTCTAATTTCGCCTGTACTCTCTGTCTTTTTGATGAGTTTTACTGATTCTTAGTCAGTCGAATAATGCGTATTATACAATCGACTGTCTCCCGCACAGGCGACTGTGTGTTACTCAACAGTCGACTGTCTGTCTTCCTAAGCTTATTTCTTATCACTTCAGCTAGTCGACTGAATTTTGTTCATCAGTAGATTGTCTCCTATTGTGGCGGTTCACTGCTTCGATCTGAGCCGTCGATTCATTGATCCAACGGCCCAGATTAATTTTCCCCTTCCTTATAATCTTCGAGACAGTTCACTTCCACCCACGTTTTCTCTCTCCTCCGATTGAAACCGTTTGTCTTCCCGCTCGATTTCTTTATCGATCTCTCTGCCCTCTATCACCTCTTCGCCATCTATCGATTGCTTCATCGATGTCTTCGTGCCGTTCGCCTAGGTCTGATTTCCTCTCATTGACTCTTCCATTCGTTGCATCTTTCGTGCGTTGTCTTTCACCATCGTTCGATTTGTTGTGCAATGGCTCCCAAGACTAAGGGAAAGGGAAAGATCATTGCTTCTAAGAAACCTAGGATTTCTAAGCCTACCCTCGCCAAAAAGAAGAAACCCTATAAGGCCCGTACCAAGCATGCCGATTCTACCTCTCATTCTACTTCGCATGGCTATTCTCCTTCTGGGTCTTCTTCTTCTGACACTGAGCCCCTGATTAAGCGTCAGCGCAAGCCCATTGGTGTTCGCATCAATGAGCCTAGTGCTGAGGCTCCTCCTTCACCTTCGGTGTCGAGTTCTGCAGAAGAAACCCCTGTCGTGCCACCTGCTGATCCCCTTGTTCCCATTTGCCGAGATGATCTTTGCTTGGAAAAATTTCACTCTCTCATAGGGATCAAACATCTTAGAGAGCGTTATTTTTTTTCCTGCCTTCACTGCTGAGAGACTGTCTGACATCCTTTCTGCTACCTGTTTGGCTGACCTTTTTCTCTTCTCTCAGAGCGAATCTCCTAGGGCTTATCTATTTTTGTTTAATCTATTCTATGCTAACCATATTCACGGTGAGTATTCTACCACTGGATTTATTGATACTGTTGTCCAGGGGACTTCCATTCGCATTGATCCCACTCTCTTAGGGACCATACTTAGGATTCCCTCTACTGGATCTCTTCCTTCAGACATTTGCATTTCTGACATTGATGAGCTATATCAGTCTGTCCTCTGGGACATGTTCTGTGAGATACCCTCAGCTATATCTTCTGGTGTTAGGTCGTCTATGTTCTCGGCTCGGGGTTGGGCTGTTCACCTCGTGGTGAAGTCTAACATCCTGCCGAAGTACAGATCTTCTGACCAGCCTTACCAGGAGATACTGAGGCGTATGTACACGATCTTTTCCGGGATGTTCGTGAACTGGGCAGGTGTCCTCCTTGACAGGATGGACAAGGTCGAGTTTACTTCCTCCTCCTCTCACATTCCATACGGTGGACTTCTGACTCTTGTCTTTCGACATTCTGGGATTGACTTGTCTCCTTATGAGCCCGTGCCTTTTGGTCCTCTTCTAGATGCTGCTGCAAAGGCGAAGTCCTCTTCGGCTCTGCAGTCTGCATCAAAGAAGAGGAAATCCACTTCAGCTCCGGCTTCCTCCATAGTTCCACCTGTTGACCAGCCATCTTCATATGCTCCTCCCGCTCTTGACATTCTTTTTGAGATGGTCTCTGGTCTATTTGAGTTGGCTTTCTTATTATTCCAGCATCAGGGAATACCCTTCCCTGAGCATCTGAGACGTTTTGTTCCTCCCCAGCATCGTGAGACTCCTCCTCCCATCATCACTGATCTCGTTGGGCATCCTGGCGTAGCGGCTACTCAGGGTGCTCCTGCTGCTCCTCCTCCAGAGGATACCTCTGCTAACCTAGAGCCTAATACTTCATCTGCTGCTCCTGGAGGCACTCACTCATAGATTTTTTTTGTTTTTGAGTGGTGTTTGTATGATGGATATTTGGTGATGATGTATGATGATATTTGATCATGTATTTTTGAGATCATGATGTAGTTTCTTTTTGATCATGATGTATTCTGTTGGACATGTTGATGTCCATATGACTTGTACTCTTGTGATATCTCTTATATATATGATATTGCAGTTTCGCCTTATGTTTCACACATTGTATAATTGCTTAACTTATCTGTGTGATGTTTGTGATATTGTCTCTATGAATGATATATTCTCTTTTGATGTGTTTTTGAGATAATATTAGACTTGATATTGGATTATATATGTGATGTGATGTATTTTGAGTCATTATATACTCTTCCTATATCTCAAATGTTGATATTGGACTCTTACTCCTCTATTCACATAAGTATATGATGTGGTTTTATGAGTTTTGGTTTTATATATATCTTTATACTCCTTGATTATAAACAGTTCTTAGTTAGCACGATTGTTGTTGTTATCTACTCCCACCTTTTGGATAATGCCATAGGAGGAGAGAAATAAACATACAGATTCATAATGAATGTGCTAAGTATGTACTAATAACACTTGAATCTAAGATTGAAGTTGCCTTGATTCAGGGGGAGTAAGATACAATGAAGAGGGATTTTAAATCCTAGATTTCTTGAATTAAATTCACTCATATCTTACTCATATGCTTCAATTGATATATAGATGCCATAATATTTGTTGACTAAATTGATTGGCATCTATGTAGGGGAGTAAGTTTTCATTAAGCACAATTATTTATCTTTTTGTTTATGTTTGTTTGTCATCATCAAAAAGGGGGAGAATGTTGAGTAATGAACTTCTCCCTACTTGGTGTTAATGATGAGCAAACATAAATACTTGTGACTAATCCCCTATTTTGCAGTTAATCCATTGCCTAAGCTAATTATGAAGATCTACTTGCAATGGATGACACTCAAAGTTCATTGAAAGCAAATGAAATGGATTGGATGATCATAGATGATGATTGAAGCTCCATGAAGACTTCAAGCTCATGCGTTGGATATAAGAGAGTTTTCGTCAATGTAAATTTCTTATATCTCTTCTAGTATATAGCTTAGAAGTAGAATATTGTTAGAGCGCACACACATCTTCATTTTAGTCTTAGGACATCATTTGTTCAATCGTCCATGGACTCCAATTCATTTCTTTATTGATTGTGCTTGTATTGTTTATAACAGTCGACTGCTGAACATTTTACAGTCACCTGTCTCAAAAATAGTCGACTGTGTTTTGATCTATAGTCACATGTTATGCACAAACTTTTACAGTCTATTTTTTTGGGCTTCTCTGTTTTGATTCCCACAGGTGACTCATGAACGATTCACAGGTGCCTATCCAAGTGACAGTCGACTGTGTTTTGTAAATCAGTCGCCTATCTGTCTTTTGACCAAAATCTATTGATCTATCTTCTATGGCTAGTCGACTAACATTGAATTTACAGTCGACTGTCCAATGGACCAGTCGACTGTCAATGCTGCAACAGTCGTCTGTCTGTGAGCCAATTTGTTGACTCAAATCTCTGGAAAATCTCAGGGTTTTGACATTCGTCTGTATAAGGATTTACAGTCGCCTGTTCTGATTAACAGTCGACTGTTATCTTCTCATGAGTCATCTGTCCTGTACTCTCAGATGTTTTTCCAGACTTCTCTAACTTACCCATCTTCGGCCAGTCGCCTGTTGTAGGCTTTACAGTCGCCTGTTGGTTTAACAGTCGACTGTCTATGCTTCATCAGTCGACTGTCCACGTGGTAAGTTACCGTTATGAATTCTCACCTACCCTATCTGACTGTGCAGCAGTCGACTGTGGTTTCTTCAACAGTCGACTGTCGCCAGCGTAGATTCTATCAGTTGAGAGTTTTCTCACGGATTTCAAAATGGTTTTTGCTAATTCTGTTTTGAGGATTTGATAAACCTATATAAGGAGCATCTACTGTTCCTTTGAGATGTTACTCATTCCCTTGCAAAATCTTTCAAGCTTTCATTCTCAAGATCAAAGCTCTCAAATCCTAGAGCCCTAAAAATTCCTATCTTCAATCTCTTGCTCCCCAACCTAGAACCAAAGAGATATCTTCTAGGCATTTGGTGCAGTCAAGAGAAAGGGATTTCCTCTCTTCCAAGAGAGTTCTTCAACACACAACACACTTCTCCTTCAAGTTCTACTTCAAGGCATATGTGATTGTAAGTGTTGCTTTCATATTTCATAACTTTCGTTATTTGAATTTGCTCTCAGCTTGTGAGAGTGGTGTGTTTGCTCCCAAGTTGTGGTAGTCAAGGACAATCAATTGTATTTCGATTTCACTTGTAGGGTTGCTACAAGTGGGTTTTAAGGAAACATCATGTTAGGGTTCTAACTTGAGTATCCGGAGGTATCTGGGTGGAAGTGACGTAGGATCACCGGGAACAAGTCGAGAAGTGATTTGGGTAATCTGAACCCTTGAAACATCCTTGCGTCTGTAGTTGTTTCTCTCTTGGTTTAATTTTTAATTCCGCACTATTTTGTTGGTTTGCATTTAAATTGATGTAACTATATTTTTAAATTGCATAAACACTATTCAACCCCCCTTCTAGCGTTTTCTCCATAGCTAGTGTCACGCCCCGCTTCCCATTATACTTGAGAACGAGGTCGCGAGCGGGCCCGCTTAGGTTGGAGCGGTGAAGCTCAAACCCAATAAGCGTCTGTGAAAACACCTTTCCGCTACTACAAAATGGACCTTTAATAGCGCTTAAAAAGGTCTTTAATATCGCTTTACGAGCACTGTCTATCTCGCCGCTGCTAAAGGGGGGCTGCTTTTAATAGCGCTTTACAAGCGCTGTTAAAGGGGGGCCTTTAACAGCGCCTGTTTGTGCAAGCGCTGTTAAAGGGGGGCCTTTAACAGCGCCTGTTTGTGCAAGCGCTGTTAAAGGGGGGGCCTTTAACAGCGCCTGTTTGTGCAAGCGCTGTTAAAGGGGGGCCTTTAACAGCGCTTGTTTGTGCAAGCGCTGTTAAGGGGGGGGGGGGGGGGGGGGGGGGGGGGGGGCTTTAACAACGCTTGTTTGTGCAAGCACTGTTAAAGGGGGGCGTTTAACAGTGCTTGTTTGTGCAAGCACTGTTAAAGGGGGGCGTTTAACAGCGCTTGTTTGTGCAAGCGCTGTTAATGGCCCCCCTTTAACAGCGCTTGTTTGTGCAACTTGCAACATATCGCGAGAGAGGCAATGCTTGCAACATTTGGGTTAGCAGGAGATGTAGATGCAATAACAAACTTGCACGCAAAAGATAATCACAATAACTGAACCCAAATGCGTAAAATATGTGAATATAGCTATAAAAGCTACAGAATAATAATCCATCAAACAACCAATGCATGGTTACAAGAAAAATCCATCCTCAAACACCCTACTATGTATTTCTCATTATTAGAATACATGTGGAATAGAATCACACATTCTACACCATGCACAATGAGGATCTCGAGCCAAGGCTTCTCTACGCCTGAGCAATGACAAACAAAGGAGGGGAAAGGGGGGGAAGAAAGAAAAGGTGCTAATGGTTAATATGGAATCTTGAAGATCCATAAAAGAATACATCTCCAGCCAATTGGCATGTTCAGTTGGGGGTTTACATCAACGAGCTCTCTGTGCTCTTTGTGCTCTCTGAGCAGACTTGGGGGCAGCCTGGCCGGGGTCATCTCTGTGCTCGTGTGAGGCACCGCCTCGACCTCATCCGGGGGACTTGTCTAGGAGCAGCAACAGGCCAGAGTTGTTGCTTGTTATCCCAAAAGTATACCTGACGTAAACCAGAACAGCAATCGAATGCCATCAATATCCACAATTACGACAAAGTCTCATAACAGAAGGTAAAACTGATGCACCATTGCCTACCTGGTTCGCAATGATTTTCGTTTCCATAAAACTAATCGAATTGAGCTTACAACTTCTGCAATATATACGCGAGCAACATCTTCATCCAAGCAGCCTAAATTTCTCAGCAATGAATATAAGTCCCCTCCGTTCAAGTATTCCATCACAAGATATAGATTCTCCCGGGATGTAAAGGAATAGAAAAAACGTACCTTATACAAGCATACCCAGTAAAAGAGAAGCCATTCAATCAATAGTGATATGCAATATTTTACTATAAGTTCAAAGAAAAAACCACAGATGGGAGCCATTCCTCGTGATAATTCCAAGATTGCAATATTTTAAGAAGAATGAGCATTATTTCCGTAGATCTTGATTCCTAATTTAATGGATCTATCAAGGATGGTCCATTTTATTTCAGCTTTTAAAACGAGATAAAGACTGAAGTTTGAGATTTTTTTCCCACTGTCTCTTCTTCCTTGAATCTTTGTATTCTATGTAAGCTCTTTGCTTTTCAATTTTTAGCTTTCTGGGCATTGTTCTTACATCTGTCCTTGAGCTTCAATTAGATGTGCCCAATTGTTGGTACATTAATGCCTTGTGAGAAACAAACAGATCAAGACCATGAAGACAGCCATCCAAAACACAGTATATGATATAGTGTGATGGTGAAAACGATTCAAGTAGAAATATTATGAAAATATAACCCTAATTACCTTTAACTTTTCTTGCACATCATCCCTTGCTTGGTAGAAATCATTGAGAATGAAGATAAGTAACAATTAAAAAACTATAATATTAAAGCCAAGCATGTTTTGCATGAATATGAGATACTACACAATGCAGGAGAGTATTATAATCTATATCCAAAATTTAAGATGCTGTCAATGAGAGGATAGTTTCCTGCAGATCACACATTAAAAGCTGGGAAGTACTTTACCTCCATGTCCTCAAGAAAGCCTTCAATTGACCGATATGGGGCATATACAATAAGATCGAATCCCAAACTCTGTGAATATTAGAAAACTAAATAGTATGGGATCAAGCGGCAGAAGAGCTTTATAGACAATTGAGGACACATAAAAATGAGAATACCTGAAGAACAATCATCTCGTTATTAAGAATTATTTGATGATCCTGTTGTATTCCCTTACCAAGCTCCTCAGCAGAAACATGATTTTCTTCTACCTTGCAGGAAGAATATATGCAAGTCAGCCTGCACAAATAAAAAAAATCCCATTATCAATCTAGTTGCCTATTAAATTATATCCAATGCAATACTTATGATGTTTTTCAGAGCCAGGCCTCCCGCAATTTCTCAACTTTTGTTTCTTTGTACCATCGACCAATCAAGAATCGAAAGTCGGGAATCGTTTTCACTTTAATCATTTACCGATTGGATTTTGAAGATCATGAAGGGTGCCAATACTTTATCAACTTAAAATTCAATTTATATGTTTCCAAGATAGCATCAGAAATAGATTTTACACATACACCAGTTAAAATAAGATACAATTTTGCTAGCTGGTCGCTCCCGAAATGCAACCCTAGAGCACGACCAAAAACTTGGTCGGCCCCGGATACACGTCCCGGAGAACGATTGTAGTTTTACCGCAAGCGCACGGCAAAGTGGCGAGCGGGTATCGAACACGAGGAGGTGGTGTTGGCTCCAATCTATCCTAGATTGGTTTGACTACGAATGTATTATTGGTGGAGATGGCTATGGTATGATGTAATGGCAATGGTGATGGATGTCGGTGTCGGAGATAGAGAAATAGGTCAAAAGTCGATTCAAATACAATATAATAAAAGAGGGAATTTGCCTTGCGGCGATCCTGTCACAATCGTCGGGCAAAGTATGGGGATATAAAATCAAATAAAGACTTCTAGGGCTAGGGAATTCCCACTACGGATCGTCATACATCATCGTAAATAGTGAATCTCAATATTACTAGACTTGTGTTGAGGTGAACTAGTCGTAACTGAATAGAGAACCAAGCTCACGCTCTCGCACTATTGCCGGTCTATAGCAACCTAGATTAGGGCCCAATCTCTTGCAAACCCTAACCTAAGCCGCTAGCATGAAGATTGACATCATCGTCCAATCGCTCCTCGAGCCCACTCTCGTGCAAACCCGAGTTACGATCTAGGTTGTGATAGTTCGTATTCGTCCAATCTCTTGCAAACGAATATGGGTATAGATTTACAATTAAAAATCCTAGCTTTGGTCCAATCTCTTGCAAACCAAGTCTAGAGAAATTCAATTGTAAATCTAAATCGAATATCTAGGCCTTCCCATCGATTAGAATCCAATCTCTTGCAAATCCCAAATCGATGGAAATCCCTAGCTATCCGTAGTAAATCAATCACAACCTAACCTCCTAGCAATTCTAGCAACTTAGAAATTTATTCATCACAAATATGAAATTAGATCTATAGGGTTCATCCCCAAACCCTAGAACAACAAATCTACTCTAGCATAGCAATAAGGATATGAGAATCAATAGAAATCATTGCTTGCATACAAAAAAGATAGAAAAACAAAGATTCAAATAAAAAGAAGAAAATACTTAGCTTGATGAAGATCTTCAATCCAAAATACAAGCTTTTAGATCCAAGAGGGGGCCTAGGGCATGGCCTAACCTCTAAAATAATCCTAAGAAAAACATATGGGGGCTAAGAAAACATAATGGGGATCCCCTCTAATGGTGGCTACAAACCCCTTAAATACTCCTACAAAACCCTAGCAAGAAACCCTAGAAAACCCCTCAAATTCGTGCCCAAAAACAGCCCAAACCGCAACTTAAAATCTGGGCCCGTCGCCGATTCGGCCGAGTGGAAAATGTGACTCGGCCGAGTGGAAATTCCAGCACTGCAGCGTCAACTTGCAGAAATTCTCCAGATTTCATCCGACCTCCGATTGATGCGTTCTTGGCGGCGTTGGAATCTTCATGAAGTCTACTATCCATAAAAAAATGAGAAAAATAATTTACCCACTGGAATGATAGCAGATTTCAAAAGAATGGGAGGATGTCTGAAAATCTGGGCACTTCGTGTCCTCGGCATCACTTGGCCGAGTGGCAAATGTCACTCGGCCGAGTGCTTTTGGAACTCAGCCAAGTCGGAGCTCGTAGTCGACTGACGGATTACAGAGATTTGGACATTTTGGCTTGCCGTCGTCTGGGTGCCACTCGGGCGGACGGAGTCTCCGCACTCGGCCGAGTGGGCGTACGATGCTCGGCCGAGTGCAAGCTGATACATCTCTGTTGAATGTCCGATCTGGCCGGCCGAGCGGGGTCTCAATGCTCGGCCGAGTGACTCCTTCACTCGGCCGAGTGGCATGCTGAAAATGCCCACTCTCCATCTTTTCGCTTCCTCGTCACTCCTACGACGTTCTTTCTTCTTCCACTCGTCTTCCATTGCAGAATAACCCTCAAAAGGGCCATGGTTGATACTCCGGAGTGGGTGCAAATCCTTTAAGCTCATTTTTGCTCCCGATCGCTCCATATTTCCTGAAATCCGACAAAAATAAGAAATAGTGAAAAGCATCACAATATTGTCGAATAATCTTGAGAAACGCAATATGAGCAATCGAAATGGCGTGAAAAAACATGCGGAAAAAAGGTGTAAAATATGGAGTGATCAAAATCCCCCAAGCTTACCTCTCACTCGTCCTCGAGGAAGACAAGTAGAAGGCGAACCCGAAGGGTAAAAATAAGGAAAAAAAATGAAAAAGAATACGAAGTGGAAGGGGTCGCTAGATTATTCTCTCAGATCTCAAGCCATAAGCTACACATCACGATGACTTGGGAAATACAAATCACATGCTATAAGGATTTCATATCTTTCATAAACATGGTACTTGCAAGCTTTTAAGAACAATAAGAGGGACTCTCTAAATTCATACAATCAATTCATATCCACATCACGCATTTCATAGAATTTAATATACAAATGTTGGCGATGCACTTTTCAATCAAAAGTTATAAATGAAGCATATACGATACACACCAAGCATGCAATAGAGAATAGAATAAAAGTCATGGCATTCACATATTTATTTCAAATCATGAAAAATCACCATATCTAATATATTTTGCAAAGTCTAAGCATTATCGAATATTCCCAGTCATGCACGTCTCCACTCTAATGTCATACTCACTCATATGGTCAAATGAATTCACCCCCCAAGCTTAGCTTGAGGCGTCGCATCCAAAGGAATATAATAGTGGAAAATGGGATTTTTGCCTTGGTTTTCCCAAGTATTTTGTGGCTCCAATAATGAGATAGAGAAATATTTTTTTTTCTTTTGGACTTTGTTTCTCATTTTTCTTTTTGGATTTTTGTAAGAGCTATATGATTTGTATTTTTTGGATTTTGGCTCCTTTTTGGCTTTTTGGACTTTTGGAGCTAACTTTTTCTTTTGTGGGGATTTTTGGGAAATAGATGAGATATAAGTAGCTTTAGGAGGTGAACTCAAGCGACATGTAGAGAATAAAAGATATTTGTGGAGAAGGAAATAATGTAGAACTCGGTTCACTCTAAGATGTGCACGAACAGTTCAATAAAATAATACTTCAACTAAAACTAATATGTAAGCATGGATATTCTCAATCATCTCAATGAAAAGTGAAGTCAAGCGGTAAAGCGCACAATCATATCAAGCATGCAACAGGAGGTGAATAAGACAATAAAACTGATGCTTCAGATATACTAATGATGTGTGAATCTTGATGCATTTCCAACAAAAGCATACTAAACACTAATCCATACATTCAGCTTCAATTAATATCACGCATTCATGTAGACGAATCATCAAAAGAAATAGATTTGCAAGCACATGTGAATAGCAAGACTATGGAATATTCTAAGTAGCATGGCAAGGAATAATAAGCATCGTGATGGTTGGTAAAGAAATAAGAGATATCATCATACAAAACTCATCTAACGGAAAAAGAGAAAAGGAAAATAAAGAAAAAAAATAAAAGAGGGGAAAGAAAAGAAAATCAAGCACGCAATATGATGCATGAACACACATAAAAGGAAAATAAGATGGAAAAATCAAAAAGATGATGCAAAAATTTTGAAAAATTTTAAAAATCCTAAAATAAAGTAAAAATGCAACTAATGCATCTAAATGGCATGGAAATGCACTCCCCCAAGCTTAAACTTCACATTGTCCTCAATGTGATCATAATGGAAGAATATGAGGGACAACGATAATAATAAGGGGGGTGAATGAAAAATGATGAAATGAATGACATGAAATCCTAATGCAACTACATGCACATACAATGATGCATGAGAGCGCCTTCCCCCAAGCTTATACCAAACAATCCTATTCAAATGACTTGACAAAAAATGTCATGGCTTTGCAAAGCGTGATCAAGTCAAACGAATAAGAAAGTAAGGTTTCACTTGAAAGAAATGCTCGAATGTGGTGAGCAAAAGGATGTGACACATCAAAATATGGAGAGGACAATTAATATATATAATGTGTTTGGGGTGTAAAAATTTTTGTTGCCGTCATATGAGGTGATATTTATTCAAGCAAATCTATACGGTCCTCTCGTTGTCGAGAGGATTCGTGTTTATTGAAAGCATAAAAATTTCTACACTACTGGATTGATATCACCTATAACAAAAGGCGGATCCAGTATCTTTGCTGGTGCAGGCAATTGCTCCAACTGCTCCTTCCGTGGCTCTGCCAGGCGCACATGTCCACGGACTCCATCAGATTCCAGCAATGCGGCTCCCAGCATCTCTCCAAGGACTCCACCTGTACCCTGCAAGAGATAAGCCGCATCAATCTGATGTGGATAATTCTTCCCCAAAATAAATGTATTCCAAAGAGGGTCATCAACAAAAGTATTTAAAATTAAAAACGGTTGACAACACTTCCCTGGAAATAAATCTCTACTCTCGTGTACCACATCGATCAACTCCACATTGTTCGCCTCAGGTTGTTCAGGTAGCTCGGGCATATAAGCGTAGGTCTCATCAGGCAGCTCCTCATCATCGTCAGACTTATCCCATAGCACCTCCTGATCATAATTAATAGCATCCATGGGTGCTAACTCCTCGCTCTCCTCCTCGTATACATCCCATCGTACCTCTTGATCGTATGTACATGAATCCTGCAAAAGGTGCAACGAGTCGTCAAAATCTGAATCATAGCAAGCATCATATACGGGAGGGGAATCAAATGTAAAGGGCGAGGGAGTAAAGAGATCCCCCTGAAGGGGAGCCATAAGCTCTGTGGGATTGTCCTCGGCGTCAGTGGAAGGGTGGTCCTCTGAGGGATGCTCAGCCTCTGTAGAAAGTAGAGGCGGCTGCGGTAGCTTGAAAGGAGGAGGGTAATGCTCGGGATCCTCATGAATGGATGTGTCCACGTCCCAATGCACGGCCTCCCCGGTGACAAGCTCTGGCTCCGCATGTAAGGCCTCCTCAACAGCAAGCTCTGGCTCATGTGGGTGACAAGGGGGAGCGACGATGGCACAAGCTGACTCTCCCCCAAGCTGAACGTGGACATCCTCCTCAGGCTCCTCAGGTATAGAAGGCAATGTAAACGTCATCATCTCCTTTTCATGCCTCCTTCTTTGTTTCTTTCCTGGAGCTCTAGTCACCCGATTGCATGGCTTGGCCTCCTCAACAGTAGGTGCAGGTGGCTCTATGGGCTCATGTATCTTGACCGTGGTATAAAAGTGGGTCTTGTGCCCCTCAATTAGAGCGTAGACTCCATAATCAATTGTGCATGTGGAAGAGATACAATGAGTAATAAAGTTTTGAAATTCAAGCTCAAAAGGATCACCTGCCGTTATTGTCAATGGACCGGAAATTCGAACTATGTCGACAATGTTTCTCAATAGGTCCGTGTACGTGTCCTCCTTTGGCAACTCAGATGTCTCTATTTGTGGAGTGTTGATGGTATAAAGGTGGATATGATCACCTTCAAGTGAAGCATACACTCCATCTATGATGGTACCTGCACTAGAGACATTAGCCATAACAAAATCGATGAATACTTGGTCGTATGGTTTACTTACCGTAACGGTTAGTGAACCGGTAGATCGAGCATCATCTATCATTTGCTCCAAGGCTGCTGCCAACTGTAGATCACTGAACTTCCCCACTTGCATCCTCTTCAAAAACTCACGTGAGGGTCCCTTTAGCCTTCTAGTGAAGATATCAAATAGCGTGGAGTCATTCCACTCATGGTCTGACTCCGTCTGGAACATTTCTAACATTCCTTCAAACCTAGACAAGGCTTCCCCGAAGGATTCTCCATCAGCCTGATAGAATGCAGTGAGATATATGTAGGATTGTATAGAGCCCGCTCGCATTTTCTTTGGAAGCACCATCGCTGCAACAACTGTACCTGATCAATCAAAGTAAACAACCTGGAAAAGACGTCAGTGGTACAAAGAGAGATAAAGATAATAATAGCAGGTGGTGGGAAAAAAATCTCTCTCAAGGTTTTTTTTGGTTTTTTTTTGATTTTTTTTCAATGTAATCTAATCAACCTAATTGTGACAAATTGGCACCCAACGGGAAACACATCCCCGGCAACGGCGCCAAAAACTTGGTCGCTCCCGAAATGCAACCCTAGAGCACGACCAAAAACTTGGTCGGCCCCGGATACACGTCCCGGAGAACGATTGTAGTTTTACCGCAAGCGCACGGCAAAGTGGCGTGCGGGTATCGAACACGAGGAGGTGGTGTTGGCTCCAATCTATCCTAGATTGGTTTGACTACGAATGTATTATTGGTGGAGATGGCTATAGTATGATGTAATGGCAATGGTGATGGATGTCGGTGTCGGAGATAGAGAAATCGGTCAAAAGTCGATTCAAATACAATATAATAAAAGAGAGAATTTGCCTTGCGGCGATCCTGCCACAATCGTCGGGCAAAGTATGGGGATATAAAATCAAATAAAGACATCTAGGGCTAGGGAATTCCCACTACGGATCGTCATACATCATCGTAAATAGTGAATCTCAATATTACTAGACTTGTGTTGAGGTGAACTAGGCGTAACTGAATAGAGAACCAAGCTCACGCTCTCGCGCTATTGTCGGTCTATAGCAACCTAGATTAGGGCCCAATCTCTTGCAAACCCTAACCTAAGCCGCTAGCATGAATATTGACATCATCGTCCAATCGCTCCTCGAGCCCACTCTCGTGCAAACCCGAGTTATGATCTAGGTTGTGATAGTTCGTATTCGACCAATCTCTTGCAAACGAATATGGGTATAGATTTACAATTAAAAATCCTAGCTTTGGTCCAATCTCTTGCAAACCAAGTCTAGAGAAATTCAATTGTAAATCTAAATCGAATATCTAGGCCTTCCCATCGATTAGAATCCAATCTCTTGCAAATCCCAAATCGATGGAAATCCCTAGCTATCCGTAGTAAATCAATCACAACCTAACCTCCTAGCAATTCTAGCAATTTAGAAATTCATTCATCACAAATATGAAATTAGATCTATAGGGTTCATCCCTAAACCCTAGAACAACAAATCTACTCTAGCATAGCAATACGGATATGAGAATCAATAGAAATCATTGCTTGCATACAAAAAAGATAGAAAAACAAAGATTCAAATAAAAAGAAGAAAATACTTAGCTTGATGAAGATCTTCAATCCAAAATACAAGCTTTTAGATCCAAGAGGGGGCCTAGGGCATGGCCTAATCTCTAAAATAATCCTAAGAAAAACATATGGGGGCTAAGAAAACATAATGGGGATCCCCTCTAATGGTGGCTACAAACCCCTTAAATACTCCTCCAAAACCCTAGCAAGAAACCCTAGAAAACCCCTCAAATTCGTGCTAAAAAACAGCCCAAACCGCAACTTAAAATCTGGGCCCGTCGCCGACTCGGCCGAGTGGAAAATGTGACTCGGCCGAGTGGAAATTCCAGCACTGCAGCGTCAACTTGCAGAAATTCTCCAGATTTCATTCGACCTCCGATTGACGCGTTCTTGGCCGCGTTGGAATCTTCATGAAGTCTACTATCCATAAACAATATGAGAAAAATAATTTACCCACTGGAATGATAGCAGATTTCAAAAGAATGGGAGGATGTCTGAAAATCTGGGCGCTTTGTGTCCTCGGCATCACTCGGCCGAGTGGCAAATGTCACTCGGCCGAGGGGCTTTTGGAACTCGGCCGATTCGGAGCTCGTAGTCGACTGACGGATTACAGAGAGTTGGACATTTTGGCTTGCCGTCGTCTGGGTGCCACTCGGGCGGACGGAGTCTCCGCACTCGGCCGAGTGGGCGTGCGATGCTCGGCCGAGTGCACGCTGATACATCTCTGTTGAGTGTCCGATCTGGCCGGCCGAGCAGGGTCTCAATGCTCGGCCGAGTGACTCCTTCACTCGGCCGAGTGGCATGCTGAAAATGCCCAATCTCCATCTTTTCGCTTCCTCGTCGCTCCTACGACGTTCTTTCTTCTTCCACTCGTCTTCCATTGCAGAATAACCCTCAAAAGGGCCATGGTTGATACTCCGGAGTGGGTGCAAATCCTTTAAGCTCATTTTTGCTCCCGATCGCTCCATATTTCCTGAAATCCGACAAAAACAAGAAATAGTGAAAAGCATCGCAATATTGTCGAATAATCTTGAGAAACGCAATATGAGCAATCGAAATGGCGTGAAAACATGCGGAAAAAGGTGTAAAATATGGAGTGATCACTAGCCACTATATGCAGCTTTCCAAGAACTTAACTTTATAAATTGAGCCAAACAGACACATCTCTAACAACTTTACATAACTTAGTGCACCTCTAACCCTGTAGTCATCTAAAATAAAATAGAATTGGAGTGTACTCTTATCTTTGTCCCTTTAGACCATTATTTACATTTTAGGATTGAGAAATGAAAATTTGCCTCCAAACATATAGATGTATATTTTTGGCTTTTAGGTACTTGTAAAGCTAAAGTTCATATTCTCATCACTTCATGCATGGTCCAAAGCTTCACATATGAAAACTCAAGAATAAAGTCAGTTAAAGATAGTAGACCAATTTAGAATGTAAATTTAAGTATCATGAGGAATAGGAAGAAAAGTTGAGTATCAAACTATTGCAGAGAATAAATGTAAGCTATACACTAATGTATCCAAATTAGTCATGTTTGGGCCAACAAAATGGCAAATAATGTTCGCATTTAGCATTGAAATGACATATTACCTGAATCCTTTGTAATATGTATCTTCTACTCGAACATAATAGCAAAAATTCTAGGAAATGAGTATAATAAAGTCGCATAAAATTTTCAAACCTTGTTCCAGAATTAAAACTAACTTCCAAACGTGTGGATCCATACTGCAAAATGGGTAAATATTCAAGATACTTCTCAATGCATTAACATTGGATTGAACTGTTTCAAGAAATATATTGAAGGATACCCTGCATTCGCCGGCATGTATGACTAGTAATTTAGTCTATTCTACACCAGGAAAGTAATCAATAAAGGAATGAAAGAGAATATTAAGACACTTATCTGCAGTGCACTTAACAGATTTGGTTATGCTATTGTCAAAGAAATTTATAAAATACCTCCTCACAATGTAGCAACAAAACAAATTAAATAAGATCATTGATTGGTATTTATGGTCACAAATAGATACACACTCATACCGCCCTACTCAGAAGCAGTGAATGACAGGTAATTGTCAAGGCCTTACAGATAAAAGAGTAACTGTCGTTTGAATCTAGAACTATTAATGTTACAATTATTCCAACTATGATATGAGCTATGCTGTTTGGAAATTGATGAGATTCTAGGAGTAAATGTAGGCACAAGGTGACAGGACTCCCAAAGTCAGTGTCAAAGTTACGTTGAATTTACAATTTTCTGAAACAAGAATAGTAAAAACTATGCATTTGTTAAAGAGAATAGCTAATTTGGCATACATACATTGTTCACTTATTTCTGTGTTACTGTGCTTTTTTGTGGCATACATACATACCGACCTTTAGGGTGCACATTTATAAAGTGACATATTTCTGGACCACATAACGACACCAATCTTCCTTGACTTCAGCTAGTTGATCAGTAGAGTAAGTAGCACATTTGTAGTCAGGGAAGTACTACAAAATAGAATATCATAGCAAATAGCAAATATATGTTATAATCAAATATTAGCAAATATAACTAAAAATGCGAAAAATATAAATTAAAACTAAAACTACATACCGTATCTAGGATGATGTTTTCATTTTGTGAAAGGATTTCTTTCATGAATCGCATAACATAATAACCACGATCAATTGTATTGGTCTGAAGGGGGCACTATACAATTCAAAAAATGAAAAATTATATGAATGGTGCATTATCCTTGTTTGATCTAGATTTGAGCAACATATGAAATTAGAAGAGACCGTTGTACATACATTATACGGATCCACGTGGGTTTGTTTGATCTAGATTTCGGGCCCCTGGTTCCCTTAGAAGCACGATAAATGCACAAAGCTCTAACAGAATAAAATAAATTTAGTAAACTCGTTATATTCAACATATATCATATTTACATATTGACATAAAACACAATTAACTTACTTGTCGAATGTATCCTTCATGGTTCGATTATATTTTGGATCATGATGCAAGGAATCCAAATAATATATTGTCTCTGATGTGGCATTGATGACTAACAACACCCAATGACCCCTACAAAAGTAGTTAGCAAATTCTAAGTGACTACATTCTTAGGAATTCATTAAATTAAATAAAATATATTAAAAATTTATTTACCCTGTATTATATGGTGCCAAGAATAACTTTCCTGTCTCGTTATATTCAATAAGTGCATCGGCTATATACTTCGTTGGCTCATCAACAAAAGAAGATGTGTTATGTGGGCATAAGAATGAGAATCTCCTTGTGTTTTGTCTGTTGACAACCAACCCATAGTACAAGTACCTTGAATGAAGATTAAAAATAAGTTATCAATAATATCAACGTTTAATTGAAATGAAATTCTAAAAATTGTTTACTTAAAGTACCTGATATATACACAGATTATCGGACAATCCAACCACTCGTGTTGAAGAAGTTCATTGACAATTTGATGACTAATTAACTCCATATATGATATACCAAAAATGTCTCTCTCCATGTCTATTTGTAACAGCGCACCACCTTGAAGCTTTTGTGTAGCATATATTTGAATAAAATTGCAATACATGGAGAGATTATTTGCAGCAACTGCAGGAGAGGACTCTTGATGTTTTGACTCTACTTTTTCGTGTTTCTTTTTACTAGTTGCACGACCAGCATAGGAGGGCTCCTGATGTTTTGCCTTTACTTTTTCTTGTTTCTTTTTAGGAGTACCTGACTCCTTTGTTTTAACCGACTCTTTGACGTTAGATTTTGTGGGCATCTGTATGGGAAATCATTTAAGTGAATCATTTGGTTAGAAAATAATGAAACAACAATATAAGAATCTAATGTATACTATAAGAAGTCTTACCGTAGAGACCAAATCAATTAGGTTGGTTGGCCATGCAACAAAAGTACCAATCGCATCACCTACTACCATGACTCCTGCATCCTCTATAGGTATTGGTAGTGGTGCATCTAACTCTATCACATGTTCAATCATAACTATCATATGAGTCATGGGTAATGATATATTGTGTAGTTTTCTATCATCAGGACGATTTGTCACGACCCGCTTCCCTAAAATGGAGGCGAGACGTGAAAAGGTCTGCACGAGAGTGGAGCCGTGAAGCCCCAAACCCGATAAGCGTCAATAAAACATAAGCAGGTCCCTGTAACCACAAACGGAGCAACAATAATAATAAAAGGAGAGACAGAAATAAAATTCTCATATCTCATAAATTGTCCAACATGAAAATAAGTTCAACATCTAGAAAAGCCACCTGGCTAAAAGAAAGAGTCTAAGGCCCAGAACAAGGCCAACAAAAGCAACAACGTCACAAAGTATAGGTGCCACGCACCGACAACGAAACAGCAGTCTAAACAAAAGGAAAACACAACGAAGACACTAGGACTGGTCCCCAGTGTAGTACCCTGGGAAGCTACTGCACATGTACTAGAGGGGGGGGGGGTGAATAGTACTTTTAAATAATAAGGAGTGTTATTCCTAATTATCGTGCAATTAACAAACAACGATGCGGAATAACTACAATCAAGAATTAATGCAAACGCAAACACAATGGTTTAATGGGTTCGGATCCACCCAAGTCTCCCCGACTTGTTCCCGGTGATCCTACGTCCCAACCACCCGGATCCCTTCCGGATACTTGAGTTAGAAACCCTAACTCAAGATTTCCAATATGAACACTTGCGAAAACCTCACAAGCGCAATCGACCTACAATCGATGACCATGACTCCCACAACCCGGGATCACGCAAAACCTCTCACAACCGAGAGTATACAATTCAAATATAACTGAAATGAAATGCTTACCAACAAAATACCTATGCCTTGAGATTTCTTACCAAATTAGGGCAAAGAGGATTTTGATGGAGGAAGAGTCACCAAACCCTAGCTTCAAGAAGATGACCAGCAATGGAAGCCTAGGGATGAGATGGATGACCTAGAATCAAGCCCTTGGCTTGGAAGGCTCACAACCAATGAATCTCTCTAGAGGAATGAGAGTGAGGGAGAGATTCTTGATAATGGGAGAGCTTGAAGATGAGAGTTGAAAGCTTCTCTTTGAATCAATAGAACTCTGAAATAGCAGCCTTGGATCCTATGAAATAACCCATTCAGGTATTTAAAGGATCAAGGGAAAAGGGAGAGAGAAACGTCGCTTTCAAAACTCCAACGGATCTAAATCTGAAGCAGACTAGTCGGTCAAAGAACAACCACTGACCGACTAGTTCATCAACTAGTCAGTCGGTGAAACAACATGAACCGACTAATAGGTGAACAGTGAACAGATGAAGATTTCAGACCTAGATAACTAGTCGGTCCAAGAAGACTTTCTGACCGACTAGTTTCACAACTAGTCGGTCGGTCAATAAACTTAGACCGACTAAGAGTCAAAAACAAATAGTCTGAATACAAATGATTTAGTCGGTCCAAGAGCAAATGTTGACCGACTAGATCAACAACTAGTCGATCACCAAACGTTCTTAGACCGACTAACGATAAACAGTAGCTCAGGAGAAAATTGGCATGAACAGTAAAGTCCAACTAGTTGGTCAAAGAAGCATCACTGACCGACTAGTTCACAAACTAGTCGGTCGGTGAGTCAACGTAGACCGACTAACTGTAAACAGTGCTGAACAGGAAATTAAGGAAGCAAACTAGTCGGTCCAAGAATAGATGCTGACCGACTAGATCACCATCTAGTCGGTCAGTACTTCTTCTCGTACCAACTAACGTGCACAAACAAGTCCGAATCGAAGCGCGACGCTTCGAGGAAGTTATAATGAACTAGTACTAAGATCCTAGAGTTACGATATGAGCGTTATGAAGATAGAAATGTAAGAATTACTCAAGGCTTAACATTCTATAAATCAAAGCTAAAAGACTATAAAATAAACCTTAACGATCCGTCTTCAAAGCTTCAATCAAATCTTCATGACTTCCAAAAAGGTCCAAAAGCTTCAACGAAGCTTTAGACATTGAATACGAGCTTTGAGAAGTCTTAAGATGTCACTTTGAGTGTTCTCGTGAATTTGGCGACGATCTCCATAACTGCGCTCACAAAATGTTAGTTCATGATATATTTATGTTTGCTCATCATCCAAAACCAAATACGGGGAGTCCAATACTCAACAATCTCCCCCTTTTTGGTGATGACAAACCAACATAAATAATAATAAAAAATAATGAACTAAATGAAATATACTTACTCCCCCTGCATTGATGACACATTAGTTCCATATGAAATAATAAGCACATACATCAAGCAGACGAGGAAAGTAAAAATTCAAATCCAATATTTGAGAGTTAGGATTTGTAATCCATTTTTATATCTTAACTCTCCCTGAATCTAACATATCAAATTAGATTCATGGTAAATTATCATTTAGCACATGCCATTATTATGCCATTATTATATCTCTCCCCCTTTGGCATAATCCAAAAAGAGCGGGAGGAAGCCAATGACAATAAATCATGTCCAAATAATTCATTAAGCATGGGAGTCTAAGAATACGACCACGTTTCATATGACACCAAAATAAAATTCGAATAAAATCAAAGCGTGTCAATGAGACCATAGTCGAAAATCAAAAACTTAAATCATCAAAATATCAAATGTAAATTCACTTATTGAAGAAATGAATTTACTCTCCAATATCAACATTTATAGCTATTTTAGTGCATGGAAAACAATTCTATGTTTTCATACAACTAAAGCTATTGAATCAAAATGAATCGTCGAACGACGAAATCAATATCAGAGACATACATAAAATGTGCACAAAGGAATGAACCATCAGAAGAGTTGTGCACATCATAGAATATCAAATGTCACAATATCGATCGAAAATGAACATAAAGTAAAGGCACATCAAAACTAAGTAAAGTGTGCGATGAGAAGTGACAAGGTGATAAAAGTAATACGAAAATCATCATAATAACTTTTAAAACATGTTATGCCAAAAATAGATAAGAATTTCAAAGCATTTATGGCATTCACAATTCTATCATGCTAGGAGAAACAAAATGATACCAATGTAAAGAAATAGATTCTAACCAAGCATGCATTCAACCCTCATGGATACCAAATGTAATATTATACTTACAACATTAAGCTCCCCCTACATTGGTGCATTACCTAAGCACCATCAACTCCGTTTGAGTGAAAGTCTTTGCAAATCGAGGAGTTGGTAGGGTTGGTATCCCACGGTGGATTAAACCTAGAAAACTTCATTTTGGTATCCAAAAACCCTTTTGGATCCAATGGGTTAGACAACAAATTTGAAATACGAAATTAAAATAATTGTAACCCATGAGTTAATGTAATCAAAATCAAATTTATAAACAAATGCCTTGGTACCCATAACATGATCATAAGCTCATGGTACCAAGCATTGAAAGGTTAAAAGAACTAACCCTTCGGAAACCAAGTCCAAGAGGAACTTGACTTCCCAACATAATCATCATTCAAAATAACATCATTAATATATGATTTCACATAAACATTCATAGCATCATCGCTAGTGTTCTTGGGACCCCAAATAGTGTAAATTTTGGGAATCCTCTTCCTAGTGGTTGCATGCACAAAAGGTTGATTTCTATGTGGTGCATGTGGCCTAGGAGCATGAGATCTTGCAATAGCATTATGATGAGCATGAGATCCATGATGTGGTGTAGCATACATACGTGGATAAGTGTGAGGTGTGTATGCATGAGGATGATTATGAGAGAAGGCATTCACATGAGGATTAGATGTGTGAACATAAGCATTGGGATGTGAATGAGCATGATTACGTGCATGTGGGTGTCTCATATGAGTGTTTGCACGTGCTCGTGGGTGCGGAGCATAAAAATCATCATTAATATGAACCGGTGGAGTAGGATGTGTGTTCCTACGTGGCATAGTATGTGAGTACAAAAATGCATGACCCCTCTTTGGAGGTCTACCCAAAGTGGGTTTCTTTCCAATCGGGGGTGTGTACGAAGTGGAAGCACTATTGGTAGGAGAACTACCAATGGGGTGTTTGCTCCCACTCGTCGAGGCATCGGATGTCGGCCTAACAAAGGTGGTAGGCGATTTGGATGAGTCTCCCATCTTATACCCCAAGCCAATGTGGTGTTTGGCCGGAAGTAAGTCATTTAGGATATTATCCAAATGGCCCTTACCTTTATTGAAATCATTGATACGGCCTGTTACGCCTATTTGACCGAGACCCATAAAGCACGAGCCCAAGAGCCCACCTGCATCCTGAAAGCCCATTCGGCAAAGGCCCTACAAGGGACCTTCTCGAAACGTCGATCCGACCCGGCCCCCTGAACCCGTTGGTCGTTCGCCCACTCCTGCGAAAACCGCTCCCCCGAACACGCGACCACTAAATGGCGATAATGGGGAGGTGCTGGCATGGCGGAGAGGGCGGCGGCGAGGAGGGACGGATGGGGCACGATCGATGGTGGGTATGGGACGTGGGCCAGAGCCAATCACGCTGGGAGCTCTACAAAAGGGTCAGGAAGACGACGAAGAAAGGGACCGCATCTCAGGTAACAAAACCTAAGGTACTCCATCAACGACCTCGTTCCCCCAATTCATCTCCTTCCTCCCCTGCTCGTGCCGAGAGACGCCGTCACGATCTCCTCACGAGTCGGACCGTCTCCGCCGGGCCTCCTTTCTCAGATCTCTATCTGACTTAGGCATCGGAGGGGATTTGGCCGGAACCAAGGTCCGGCCCCCTGACGAGCGTTCTCGTCTACGCAGGTGAACAACAGACCAACGGGCCGAGGCTACCCCTCGCCCCTCTCCGACCACTCGATCCACCGGACGGTGAGGCTTCCCCTCACCCTCAGCCTTCCTTGGCCGAGCACGCCCTACCAAGGCCGAGCGTCCAAATCGGGTCTGAGACTCACTCTCACCACCAGACAGCCGTGCATCTACCCGGGCGACTGAGGCTACCCCTCGTCCCCCTCCCAGCGAGGCCGAGCGCGTCTGACTGAGGCCGAGCGTCTCAACCAGGGCCGAGGCTTCCCCTCGCCCCTTCTGCACCGATTCGAAGCCCCCGAGGGACCCAAAGCGGGTCCCTTGACCACGTTGACCGGGTTCTCCACGGTCAACGCATTGTAGTGAGAAAACACTCTGAAACATCTGGCGCCGTCTGTGGGAACGAAAACTGTCCCACGAAGAAACAAACCACATCTGCGATGACGCGGCCCCCCTCCTCTCGGCGAAAGAAGGGCGAGGCCCCGACGCGGGGCGACAGGCCCCGCCATCGTTGCCAAGAATGGGCACGGGACCGACGCGAGGAGAGTCGTGAGGAAAGGGCCGGGGTGCCCTCCCCTACTCCACCGGTTGGGAGACCGAGTGCGCCCGTAACGGCACGCAGCTCGGACGTGGCTTTGGTGGTATCAGTGGTCATAGACACTACCTTAGTGCGACGGCTGCTTGTCGACACCGGCAGCTCCTGTGACGTCCTATTTATGTCAACCCTGGAGAAGATGGGCCGGCAGAAAGGAGACTTGCGACCTCGTTCGGGTCCCGTGGTCGGATTCACGGGTCACTCCACCCCCATCATCGGCACTATCCATCTCCCGGTAACGCTCGGAAACACACCAGACTCGGTGACCCTAGCGGTGGAATTCATCGTGCTGGGGATCGGGTCGGAATACAATGGGATCATCGGCCGACCCCTACTCAACGCCGTCGGCGCGATGGTCTCGACCCTCCATCGGACCATTAAGTTTCGAACGCCGGGGGGGATGGGGCAAGTCGAAGGCGACGCGGGGAGACCGAATACCTGCTATCAACTGGCGGAGGAAGGTCCCGAGGATCGTCTAGCTGACCGGATGGCCGCGCTCGACTTAAGGAGGGGCCTAGGCCCACCCCCGCGGAGGAGCAGGAGCAAATCCCGGTCACGGACATCGAAGGCCGGTTCGTCTCGATCGGGAGAGGGCTGAGCCCGGACCTAAGGGACCAGCTGATCGAGTGCCTGGAGGCGAACCTGGACATCTTCGCCTGGTCGCCTGAAGACATGCCCGGCGTGGACCCCCAGGTGATCGTCCACCAGATCAACGCCGACCCCAACTTCAAACCGGTTAGGCAGAAGAAGCGTAACCTGGGCGGCGAGAAGATGAAGGCAGCCTCCGAGGAAGTGGAGCGTCTCCTTGATGCCAGCTTCATACGAGAAGTCTGGTACCCGGAGTGGCTGTTGAACGTGGTGATGGTCAAAAAACCCAGCGGGAAGTGGCGAATGTGCGTGGACTTCAGTGACCTCAACAAGGCCTGCCCCAAGGATAGCTACCCCCTGCAGCGCATCGACCACCTGGTGGACAACGCCTCGGGATACGAGATGCTAAGCTTCATGGACGCTTACTCCGGGTACAATCAAGTCCAGATGGACCCCCGGGACGAAGAGATGACAGCCTTCACGACGGACCGGGGAACCTACTGCTACAAGAAGATGCCCTTTGGCTTGAAGAACGCGGGGGCCACCTACCAGAGAATGGTCAACAAGGTGTTCAGCTCCCAGATCGGGAGGAACCTAGAAGTCTACGTCGACGACATGCTTGTCAAGTCAAGGCGACCGGAAGACCACATCGCCGACTTGCGGGAGACCTTCGAGCGGTTGCGGCGACACCACATTCGGCTCAACCCCGCGAAATGCACGTTCGGGGTAAGATCTGGCAAATTCTTGGGATTTATGATAACTAATCGTGGTATTGAAGCTAATCCCGACAAGATGGAGGCGCTGGTTAACATGCGCGAGCTGACGACGATCAAGGACCTATAGAGGTTGAACGGGCGCATCGCAGCCCTGGGGCGATTCCTTTCCAAATCAGCGGAAAGATCGCTTCCCTTCTTCAAGGTCCTGAGGAAAGCAATCGCGGAACCTCCGAACAATAGGAAGACGATACACTGGGACGAAGACTGCTCCCGGGCGTTCGGGGACCTCAAAGAGTATCTCCACAGCCCCCCTCTCCTGTCCAAACCCCGGGAAGGGGAGTCGCTGAGCCTTTACCTGGCGTGCGCAGAGGAGGCTGTGAGTTCGGTGCTGATCCGGGAGGACAGCGGGGTGCAATGGCCGGTATATTACACGAGCCGGATCTTGAAGGGGGCGGAGGTGCGATACTCGCCCATGGAGAAACTGGCGTACACCCTCGTCCTCTCAGCGCGAAGGCTCCGACCCTATTTCCAGGCCCACACCATACTAATCCTGACCGACTCACAGCTAGAACAGAACCTCAAGAGATTCGATCGAATGGGAAGGATGCTAAACTGGGGAGTGGAGCTGAGCGAGTTCGACCTCCGATTCAAACCGCGCACGGCCATCAAGGGACAAGCCCTAGCCGACTTCATCGCCGAATGCACGACGGAAGGAAATGGCCCACCAGAGGGAGAAGGCCCGGTGACGGTAACTGCTCAACCCTTGTCCTTTCTTTCGGCTGACCACTTTCAACCAGAGGATCCAGGAGCGTGGATAGTTCATGTGGACGGGTCGGCCACGCAGTCAGGAGGAGGAGCCGGGATTGCGATCCGATCTCCGGAGGGGAACATCGCGGAATACGCGTTACGGTTCGAGTTCCCGGCCACGAACAACGTGGCGGAATACGAAGCTGTGATCAACGGCCTGAGGCTGGCCCTGGAGCTCGGGGCCGAGTCCGTCCGCCTCCTCAGCGACTCGAAGCTCATTGTCAACCAACTCTTAGGGAGTTACGAGGCACGGGAGGAGGCGATGCAGAGATATCTCCCAGTCGCCAGAGCGGCGATGTCCAAATTCAAGGACGTGGAGGTCTTACACCTCCCACGATCAGAGAATGCGCGGGCCGATGCGTTGTCAAAACTGGCCTCGTCCTCGCCAAAGGAGCTGGGCCGCACCATCTACGTAGAGAACCTGCCGTCCCCCAGCACGATGGAGCACGAGGTGATGGCGATCGACCAAGAGCCCACCTGGATGGACCCGATCATCCGATACCTCACCCACGGAGAGGTGCCGGCCGATGGGGATGAGCGCCGAACCCTGGAGAGAAAAGCACTCCGATACGTGATCCATGAGGGGACGCTCTACCGGAGACGCTGGACCAAGACGGACGTCCTCCCATACCTGAAGTGCATCGGACCGCAAGAAGCTGACTACGTCCTACAGGAGGTTCACGACGGGATCTGCGGGAATCACCATGGGGGCAAGATAGTCACGCAGAAGATCTTAAGGCAGGGGTACTACTGGCCGACCTTGGCCAAAGATGCTACAAGCTACGTGCAGAAATGCCAAGAATGCCAGAGGTACGCCCACCACATCTCGACTCCTCTGTCAGAGCTCATCCCCATCGTGAGCCCCCTCCCCTTTGCGAAATGGGGGCTCGACATCCTCGGACCGTTCAAGCCAGGACGAGGGCAGCGGAAGCACCTGATCGTGGCAGTGGACTACTTCACCAAGTGGATCGAGGCTGAGCCGTTGGCGACCATCACGTGGAAGAAAGCGAAAAGCTTCGTGTGGAATTCCATCATCTCTCGATTCGGAGTGCCACGGGCCATCGTCACAGACAACGGGAAGCAGTTTGATTCAGCAGGGTTTAAAGATTTTTGCGAGGAATGGGGAATCAAGCTCCTCTTTGCCTCGGTGGCACACCCCCAAACCAACGGGATGGCAGAGGCGGCCAACAAGTGTATCATAGAGCCCCTCCGAAAGAAAGTAAAGGACACCGAAGGGAACTGGCCGGAAGAGCTCCCCGGGATACTCTGGTCATACCGGACGACCCACAAGGAGGCTACGGGCGAGACCCCCTTCATGCTCACCTACGGGGCCGAGGCGGTGGTACCAGTCGAATTGGGGGAAGAATCTCTCCGCCTCAAATACTTTGACGAAGACCGGAACTCTCAGGGCCTAGGGCTCAGCCTGGAGCTCCTCGACGAGCGACGGGAGCAGTCACTGGCCACCATCGTCCGCCAAAAGCAGAAGGTGGCCCGATACTACAACGCTCGGGTGCGAGGGAGAAGCTTCCACCTCGGGGACCTGGTCCTCCGGAAAGCGGGCTTCACCACCGATACCGCTCGCAAAGGGAAGCTCGCGGCTAGATGGGAGGGACCCTACAAAGTCATCGAGGTCCTCGGACCCGCAGCTTACCGACTAGCCGACATGGAAGGGAGAGTTCTCACTCACACTTGGAATGCGGAATATTTACGCAAATACTTTCAATAGATGTATCACTTCCTATGAAATAAAGTTGTTTTAATTTCACTCCTTTCCAGATAAAACGAAAAGGCATACAGAGGGATACGCGAAGAGGTCGAGGGGCATTCCCCTCCCTCATTTTTCCCCGGGGGCACCGGTGGAGCCACAAGCTGGCAGCTCACTAGGGCCTCCCCCCTTGCTCTGTTCAGCATCAGGGTACATCCGAAGTTTCTCGAAGTCAATCCCCGAGAGCGGGAACTTCTTTTGGATCTCGGACTGGCACCGGGCGAAGCCCTTCTCGTACGACGTCGCCAAGGCGGTCTCCACAAAGGAGGTGGCATACTCCGCCACGGCATCCTGAGCTATCCGGGCCGGATCCACCTCCTCGAGCCCACGCAGCTGGGCCTCTAAGGTCTCTACCTGGCGTTGGTGCTCCGCCTTCTCCTTCTCGATCTCCCGGGATTTCTCTCCTAGTTGGGCAGCAAGGGCCCTCGCCTGCTCCTCCGCCGCATCCAGACGATCGGACAGCTCCGAGGCGTCGGGGGCAACAGCCGGGCCGAGGATCTGCTTGACTCCTCCAGACGCGTCGACGTCTTTTAAAAGAGAGGCGAGCCGCGTCTCGGCCTCGGACTTGGCGGCCAGAGCCACGGCTCTCTCGCGATCCGCCGCCTCCAGGGCAGAGGACAGCTCAGTTATGCGGGAGTTCAGGGATTGGACCCGCGCTTCCTCCAACTGACCAGCTTCCTCCTCCTCCTCGCCAGGGACCTCAGGGCCTAGCCCAGCCACGGATTTGGCTTTGGGAAGAGCCGTGAATTGGCGCCTCATCGAGAGGCCCACCGAGGACAACTGTGCCAAAGCAACGAAGGTGAGAGGGCAAAAGCGGCTGGAGAACGGGGGGACAAGCAGAGACGCACTACCTGTTGACCAGCCTGGATCACAAAGGTAGCCAAGCAATCACCTCTGACTCCGTCCAACACCGCCTGGTCGGGAGGGAGACAACAATTCTCGGCCACTCGAGCGGCGGCTCCCCGGCTCGAGAACACCGACTCCTTCTCACCCACTGGAAAGCGTGGACGAAGAAGACCCTCCCCTGACGAAGGGAACTCGCTAGGAGCGGAGCGGAACGCCCCCAGATACCGACTGTAAGCATCAGGGAGAAAGCCGTCCGGAAGAGGTGAAGGGCCGGCCCACGGCCAGGCAACCTCAACGGGAGCGGGATGAGGTCGGCCAGCAGTCGGCTGAACGTCGGCCCCCTCGACCCCCCCACGGAGCCTCTCGGGAGATCCCTGCAAGGGGAGAGAGGGAGACGACATCTTCTTTCGCTTCGAGCCTCCGGATACGGTCACAACCCGCTGCTTCTTCCGGACCGCCAACACATGGTCCCTTCTGCGCG
The DNA here is from genome assembly GCA_030789695.1 of Scilla litardierei. Classification (NCBI taxonomy): domain Eukaryota; kingdom Viridiplantae; phylum Streptophyta; class Magnoliopsida; order Asparagales; family Asparagaceae; genus Scilla; species Scilla litardierei. The sequence continues at coordinate 49,058,426 of CM061131.1, read as the reverse complement.
GATCCGGGTTTGAAGCCTGCACGAGAGCGCTGGCGGGAGAAGGACTGAGAGGGAACCCACCTGCACTCAAAGGATAAATGAGAGACAGAGCGGAACCTGGACGATCTCGAGGGGCGAACGCACGGAGCAGCTTACCTAGGGGCCACACCGTCTTACGCAAATTAAAGTCACTAAAGAGGAAGTCGATCGAGCGCTCCCTCGGAGGAATCGCCAACATGTCCCTCGCCGTCTGCTGCTCAGCGACCGTCGGCTCACCCAGATTGAGAACAACGGCACCGGTCGCCACCCACCGTGCAAAGAAGTGTACGCTCGAGGGGAATGTGACGAACACGTATTCCCCCTTCCAGCGCTTCAGAGAACTCGGCAACCCCAGCACCAGGGACATCTTCGGGCGGGCGCTGATGTAAATCCACGCCCCCGATTGGTGGAGGCTCAGGCGGTAGAACTGGGCAAAGAGGCGGAGAGAGGGCACCACACCTTTCAGCATGCAGACGACAACGAACCCGACGAGGATCCCGACGGCGTTGGGACAGAATTGACACAAGCACACATTGTGGGCCTGAAGGAACTCAACGATAAAAGGATGAAGCGGGAAACGGAGCCCGAAATGGAAGCACTTTTCATATATTCTGACCTCATTGGGACCAGGAGAGCAGATCCGCTCGTCAGCCCCAGGGGCACGAGCCGAGTAGGGCGGGAGCAGGTAGGAGGAGCGCATGCTCCCGATGGCGATGGCACAGATCGACGAAGGCCACACCATGACCTCAGAAGGAACCCCTGGAAGATCATCCCCGTGCTGACTGATCGCCGAAGGAGTACCACCCACCAGACCCGGAGCCGCGTCGCGCTCCGACCGAACCGAGCCCGTAGCAGAGGAAGACGACATGGGGGAAAGCTCAGACAGAAGGGGGATCAGCGCAAAGAAGAAAGATGATGGGATGGCGGCCCACGAATCCCTCAGCTTCTCCACTTAAGACGACTCCGCGAGCGGCAGGGATAAGCCTGCCGCTACACGTGGCAACATCTGAAGGCCGACGGCTCTTCGGAACCCGCGCCTTAAAAACATCGAACGGGCTAACTCATGATGACGACTAATAAATGAGTCGGCATCGACTGGAGAACCTGTCAAAATCGGCAGAGGTCACATCGGCCGAGCCGAACCGGCCGAGGCCGATCGACCCGACCGATGGGGGCAATTGTTACGCCTATTTGACCGAGACCCATAAAGCACGAGCCCAAGAGCCCACCTGCATCCTGAAAGCCCATTCGGCAAAGGCCCTACAAGGGACCTTCTCGAAACGTCGATCCGACCCGGCCCCCTGAACCCGTTGGTCGTTCGCCCACTCCTGCGAAAACCGCTCCCCCGAACACGCGACCACTAAATGGCGATAATGGGGAGGTGCTGGCATGGCGGAGAGGGCGGCGGCGAGGAGGGACGGATGGGGCACGATCGATGGCGGGTATGGGACGTGGGCCAGAGCCAATCACGCTGGGAGCTCTACAAAAGGGTCAGGAAGACGACGAAGAAAGGGACCGCATCTCAGGTAACAAAACCTAAGGTACTCCATCAACGACCTCGTTCCCCCAATTCATCTCCTTCCTCCCCTGCTCGCGCCGAGAGACGCCGTCACGATCTCCTCACGAGTCGGACCGTCTCCGCCGGGCCTCCTTTCTCAGATCTCTATCTGACTTAGGCATCAGAGGGGATTTGGCCGGAACCAAGGTCCGGCCCCCTGACGAGCGTTCTCGTCTACGCAGGTGAACAACAGACCAACGGGCCGAGGCTACCCCTCGCCCCTCTCCGACCACTCGATCCACCGGACGGTGAGGCTTCCCCTCACCCTCAGCCTTCCTTGGCCGAGCACGCCCTACCAAGGCCGAGCGTCCAAATCGGGTCTGAGACTCACTCTCGCCACCAGACGGCCGTGCATCTACCCGGGCGACTGAGGCTACCCCTCGTCCCCCTCCCAGTCGAGGCCGAGCGCGTCTGACCGAGGCCGAGCGTCTCAACCAGGGCCGAGGCTTCCCCTCGCCCCTTCTGCACCGATTCGAAGCCCCCGAGGGACCCAAAGCGGGTCCCTTGACCACGTTGACCGGGTTCTCCACGGTCAACGCATTGTAGTGAGAAAACACTCTGAAACACGGCCTAACGTGCACTCATACTTCTCTTTGAGAGAATGCAAAGAAGCATCCAAAGTGGATACTTGCGATGTGAGTACATAAACACGTGATTTGAGATTCTTATTCTCAATACTCAAAGTTGAGTTTTGAGACGTCAAATCCGCTATCACATGTTCATCCGAATCCTCAACAAGAACATGCTCAAGTTGAGATTTGAGGGACTTCACCTCATTTCTCAACAAGCCATTATGAGTAAGCAAACTCGCTTTCTCATTGGAGAGTGTCTCAACAATGGTGTCATTGTTGGTCATGGTAGACTTAGGAGAGGTTTGGAGGCTAACAAGTTCATCTTTGGTCTTATTATATCTTTCTACTAATTTAGTAAATTTAGACCAAATTTCTTGGTTTGCTAACCTCATTTCATCAATAGTAGGTTCTCCGCTTTCCTCCTCGCTACCTTCCTCGCTTTCATCCTCGCTATCATCGAAGGAGGACTTTCGATCTTTTGCATCATTCGCCATGAAGCAAAGTTTTGCTTTCTCCACTCTTCCATCATCCGACTCTCCACTTGAGGAATCCTCTTCGGAGTCGGTGAATGTTCCAACAAGTCCTTTCTTGTACTTTCTCGACTTGTCGTACTTTGATGCTTTCCCTTTCTCCTTGTGTTTGTAGAGAGGACAATCCGGTTTGATGTGTCCTGGCTTGTTGCATTTATAACACACGGGAGTAGAAGCATTAGTCGAACTAACTTTAGATTTATTCAAAGATATACCTTCTCGGAGGAATCGATCGAACTTCCTTACCATACGGGCAATGGATTCCATGTCCAATTCGTCTTCCGATTCTTCATCATCGGTAGATGGAGCGGCCTTGAAGGCAATCGTCTTTTTCTTTGGCTCATCTTGCTTCAAGTACGCTTTCATCTTTTCCTTCATTCGGATCTTACTATCCTTGCGTACCTCGTAGGACAACAAGGTACCCATTAGTTGTACGACGGTATATTTATTCATGTCATTACCTTCCTCGATGGCGAAGGTATGCTTTTCCCAACATGATGGAAGACCGTCGATAATCTTCGCGACTTTCTCCTTTTGGGTATAGACCTTCCCAAGAGCTTCCAAGTCGTTTGATATATCCACGAAGCGAGCGTAATATTCCTTCATGGTTTCGCCCTGCTCCATATGAAACAACTCAAATTCTTTATTAGCAACGACGAGTTTAGAATCTTTTACCGTACTCGATCCTTCGTGCAATATGAGGAGTTGGTTCCATATTTGATATGCACTCTTACATGTGCATATCTTGTTGAAGTCCTCGGGCTCCAACGCACAATTCAAGGCATTCATTGCCTTGGCATTGGCTACTTCCGCGGCGACCTCCGCGGGAGTCCACTTCGCGAAATCTTCTTCGGAAGGTTCAACATACTCCGTCGTGGTGGTTCTCCATAGTGAAGCGCTCCGGATGAAAATTTGCATCCGGCATTTCCAGTACCCATAGTTGGTACCGTTGAAGTGTGGAGGCCTGACTGAGGATAGTCCTTCCATAACTGAAGAAGCTCCATCGCGGTTCCTGAAGACGTTGTAGTCGTTGTTCGTCATAGCTTTGAACTTAGGCTATGTGTATCTTTGAACCTTGGCTCTGATACCAATTGTAGTGCCCTGGGAAGCTACTGCACATGTACTAGAGGGGGGGGGTGAATAGTACTTTTAAATAATAAGGAGTGTTATTCCTAATTATCGTGCAATTAACAAACAACGATGCAGAATAACTACAATCAAGAATTAATGCAAACGCAAACACAATGGTTTAATGGGTTCGGATCCACCCAAGTCTCCCCGACTTGTTCCCGGTGATCCTACGTCCCAACCACCCGGATCCCTTCCGGATACTTGAGTTAGAAACCCTAACTCAAGATTTCCAATATGAACACTTGCGAAAACCTCACAAGCGCAATCGACCTACAATCGATGACCGTGACTCCCACAACCCGGGATCACGCAAAACCTCTCACAACCGAGAGTATACAATTCAAATATAACTGAAATGAAATGCTTACCAACAAAATACCTATGCCTTGAGATTTCTTACCAAATTAGGGCAAAGAGGATTTTGATGGAGGAAGAGTCACCAAACCCTAGCTTCAAGAAGATGACCAGCAATGGAAGCCTAGGGATGAGATGGATGACCTAGAATCAAGCCCTTGGCTTGGAAGGCTCACAACCAATGAATCTCTCTAGAGGAATGAGAGTGAGGGAGAGATTCTTGATAATGGGAGAGCTTGAAGATGAGAGTTGAAAGCTTCTCTTTGAATCAATAGAACTCTGAAATAGCAGCCTTGGATCCTATGAAATAACCCATTCAGGTATTTAAAGGATCAAGGGAAAAGGGAGAGAGAAACGTCGCTTTCAAAACTCCAACGGATCTAAATCTGAAGCAGACTAGTCGGTCAAAGAACAACCACTGACCGACTAGTTCATCAACTAATCGGTCGGTGAAACAACATGAACCGACTAATAGGTGAACAGTGAACAGATGAAGATTTCAGACCTAGATAACTAGTCGGTCCAAGAAGACTTTCTGACCGACTAGTTTCACAACTAGTCGGTCGGTCAATAAACTTAGACCGACTAAGAGTCAAAAACAAATAGTCTGAATACAAATGATTTAGTCGGTCCAAGAGCAAATGTTGACCGACTAGATCAACAACTAGTCGGTCACCAAACGTTCTTAGACCGACTAACGATAAACAGTAGCTCAGGAGAAAATTGGCATGAACAGTAAAGTCCAACTAGTCGGTCAAAGAAGCATCACTGACCGACTAGTTCACAAACTAGTCGGTCGGTGAGTCAACGTAGACCGACTAACTGTAAACAGTGCTGAACAGGAAATTAAGGAAGCAAACTAGTCGATCCAAGAATAGATGCTGACCGACTAGATCACCATCTAGTCGGTCAGTACTTCTTCTCGTACCAACTAACGTGCACAAACAAGTCCGAATCGAAGCGCGACGCTTCGAGGAAGTTAGAATGAACTAGTACTAAGATCCTAGAGCTACGATATGAGCGTTATGAAGATAGAAATGTAAGAATTACTCAAGGCTTAACATTCTATAAATCGAAGCTAAAAGACTATAAAATAAACCTTAACGATCCGTCTTCAAAGCTTCAATCAAATCTTCATGACTTCCAAAAAGATCCAAAAGCTTCAACGAAGCTTTAGACATTGAATACGAGCTTTGAGAAGTCTTAAGATGTCGCTTTGAGTGTTCTCGTGAATTTGGCGACGATCTCCCTAACTGCGCTCACAAAATGTTAGTTCATGATATATTTATGTTTGCTCATCATCCAAAACCAAATCCGGGGAGTCCAATACTCAACACCCAGTGTCCACGTACTCCCCGTCAAACACAAGCTCGGGCTCGGTGTCAGCAAACACCTCATCCTCAACAAGGTACTCAGGCTCGGGATCTAACATGTGTCACCCAAAAGAGTAAAGGGGCACATGTCAGCAAGTCTAAAAGACTTGGGCAAGGAAACTGAAAGTAAGGCAACTAGCAACCTAGCAGTTTTAGTATGCATGACATGACAGTTATAACATGAGTGCACAAGCAAGACATGGTGAACAATAAGTACACGAGAACAATTAACGGGACAAGACAAGAGTAGCCAAGCTACTAACAATCTCAATCAATTCACTAGTCACGTTTCAAGTTGTTTTGTAGATGTTTACGCCTTACAGCTGATTGGTTTGGCATTCACGCTGATTGGCCGCTTAACACTACCCCAAAACCCAGAGTTTACGCCTTACCACTGCAGTTGCTGATCGGGCAGACTCCCAGTCGATTGGCCGCTTAACTCTTACCCCCAATACCCACAAGTAATCGAGCCAGGGTCCCCGCACACGAGCTCAGTAAATGAGCCGGGGTTACCCCGCACAGGAGCTCGCATTCTAGTTCACGATTCATAAACAATTGGCGTAGGGGTGCACCTAGCCGGAAACAAGCAATTCGGGCATTGGCTATCAACCAACACATGGCCTGCTTCTTGAACACGAGCCAGGAACACAAACATTGTAGCGAAGCTACGCATTCACGGGAACACTTTAAGAATGCAATGACATGACAATTAATTTGCGTACCGTTAATAGAAATTAAACATGACATGGTAATTGTGTAACATGATATATGTCGGAACTGGCTTCGTTGTCAAGCTAGTTCCCCAATTTGCGCCTAGGCGAGTATCATTTCGTCGCCTAGCCTCTTTTACGCCTACAACAAGCAAAATGGCCTAAAACATGGCCTAAACCCTAAGTGGCAAGTTTCACTTGCCTAGCACCGGGGATGACGATCACGAAGGTTCGTCTCGCGGATGCTAATCTACGGGGAAATCGCTGTTATGGGGAAACATCCATCAAAACAACATTCATTTCATTAGGGTTTCATAAAAATACAAATAGGTTATGAAAACATCAAGAGATCGATTTCTTACCGTGAGGAAGCGGAAGAAACACTCCAGAGAACCTAGGGACCAGATCTGGAAACAAATGGAGAAGTTTGGAGAACTAGGGTTTTTGGGGGATTTTGGGGATTTGATGAGATTTTGGGGAAGATGAGGGGTAAAATGTGTTGGGGGATGGTTTGGATGATGGATCTTGGGCTTGGAATGAAGGAATAAGGGTTTGAGGAAGATGGGGGCTCAATGGGGGAGAAACTAGGGTTTTGGGTCGAGTGGAGGAAGAGGAAAACGTTTGGGAGTGGTTTAAATAGGATGGGCTGGCGGCTGCCCAAAAAATAGGGTTTTAACACAGATTAGTCGGTCAAAGAGCAACCACTAACCGACTAGTTTGGCAACTAGTCGGTCGGTCGACCAACGCAGACCAACTAAGTGTAAACAGTAACTTCTGAACGAAAATAGGATTTAGATTTAGTCAGTCGATGAACAACTACTGACCGACTAGTTTGACATCTAGTCGGTCGGTGAACGTTCTTAGACCGACTAAGAGTGAACAGTACAAATACTAAAATTTAGATGATGTGTTAGTCGGTTAAAGAAGCATTGCCGACCGACTAGTTTGCAACCTAGTCGGTCAACCAACATTCTTAGACCGACTAACGATAAACAGTAACTCCTGAGAAATTTAGAAAGCCAACTAGTCGGTCCAAGAAGGATTGCCGACCGACTGGATCGTCATCTAGTCGGTCGGTGCCCCTTCTTACACCGGCTAATAAGCACCAAAAGTTCCGATACGGAGCGCGGAGCTCCGGGATCGATTCCTAAGACTCCTAGGCTTGATCTAATAGTAAGATACGACCGTTATGAAGCCCGTCACGAATGACTTGATCCGAAATCGACGATCCTAAAGAAGAAACGAGAAAACACGACGAAACGATCGAAAATGAAAGTTACGGAGACGAAAACCACATATGAGGAGAAAATCCACCAAGACATATATTATATTATAATAAATCCAGATACAAGGAAACCAGTCGTTACACGATTGAAGACCTTTCCCTTTCCAACTATGCGATGTGTTGGGGATGATAAATAGAAATTACATGATGAGATGTCCTAAAACAAAAATTTCATAAAGAAAACATCAATTAATGTTGTTAATCATACATGAATGTATTTTGCTAATAATATCTTGAATTAATTATTTCTAAATACAATAATTTAATAGAAAAACACTTACTTCAGGAATATTACAGGAAAGAAGCGTGCAACTACCACTTTTGCTGATTGTAGCTAATTCTTTGTTGTGACCCATACTCTCCAATACTTTCATCTTCTCTAAGAGCAATGCCACTGTTTCTCTCAAGTCCGCGTTATCATTATTTCTTCTGCGCTTTTCACTTGGGAAACAATCTTTTACTGACGGCCCGAATCCATAACCTCTAACACGTCTAGGATACTCTGGGACATTCAAGACTCGATAAAGTATATCCTGCGAGTCCTGTAACTGATCTTGTGATGTAGTTTGTGAAATGGTCTCTTGGCACATAAATTTGAAAGGTAACATATACATCATTAGTGATAAAATAAGAAAATAATAAAAGAACTAGAGTAAAATGATATCATACTTACAATTTTCTCACACACTTGCTGAACATTTTCATTATCAACCACTCCTAACTTAATTACACGAGCACCCTTCCATAAATCATGACGGGTTATGGATGTGTCATTTGATTCTGACTCCTTTAACTGTACATTCAGACAATTAAGATAATTAATAAATTGATTGAAAATCATTTCTAACATCTTGTACGTTATATCTTTTGCATACTTACCATCTTTTGCTCAAGGCGTGCGTAACCCACGTCAAGTGTTTTGCATCTTCTGGACTGCGATACATGCGCCTAAATCTCGGTATTATGGGGAAATACCATGCCACCTTCACTAGAGTTGATTCTTTTCTTTTATATCGTGAGGCATTACATTTAGGACACATGTTTAACGATGCATATTCATTACGAAATAAGATGCAATCGTTAGGACAAGCATGAATCCTCTCATAGCTCATGCCTATAGAGCATAACATTCGCTTAGCCTCATATGTTCGACTAGGAAGCACATTATCTTCTTGCAACATATCCTTTAGAATTATGAGTAACTCTGTGAAGCTCTTATCAGACCATCCATTGCTCGCTTTCAAGTTATACAATTTTAATACCGTCGACAATCGGTTGAACTTAGTACAACCACTGTACAATGGCTTCTCCGCATCACTTACCAACCTCGTAAACATTTCAGGACAATCCCGGAGATCCTCTTCAACCATATTTGCCATCTCTTCTAGGCGATCATCGTCATATGTATTTGTGTTTGTATCACTTGTAGCATACCTCTCTGTACTTCCAAATTCACTGCACTCTTCTCTTGTCTCACCATGCCTTGTCCAACATGTATAACTTTGATCAATTCCATTGCACACTAAATGATCTTTCAACTCATCCTCGCTAACTCCCCTTGCATAGCAACACTTTAAACAGGGGCATATGATTTTCCTTGGATTTTCTGCATGATCAACTGCAAATCTAATGAACTCTTTCACTCCATCCTCATATTCTTTCGATAAACGATTTGCAGACATCCATTTTCGATCCATATTTATCAATCTAACAAAAAATTATTAACATTAGTTATTTTGTTATTTGAAAGGTGAAGGTCTGAATGAAAGTCGAAGGCTAACCTGTAGATAAAACAAGCAGATGGCAATGGCACCGTTATAGCAAAGTAGGCCTTAGAGAAGACCAATCACAAAAGTATTTACTCCTGCAAATAACACGAAGTTGTTTTTAGTTATATATAAAAGCACCTAATAGTAAAATAATCTATAAACCATTTTCTTTTGTCAAACTGACCAACGTGTATATAAAGAAAGAAGATCCATCAGGAGGAGAACCTGTCAGATACAGAGCCATGCTTGTGGCAAAAGGTTATGTACATAAAGAAGGTATCGATTTTCATGAATTTTTTCTTTACTTAAAATATTATTATAGTAGAATGCTGCTACCCATAATAGTTATGGAGGATATGAAGTTGGAGCAGGTAGATATCAAAACATCATTTCTTTGTAAGTACATAGAAGAATGCAGACTAAAAGCTTCGTTGAGTGAAGAAGTATTTGTATAGGCTTTAGGATGCTCCATGGCAGCGGTACAAACACTTTGATGTTTTTATGATTATGGATGACTTGAGCATAAATATACATGATAGTTTTATGATGAAAAAGCTGTTATGTAGGGATAAGTACAGGTATTGCCTAGACTTGCCAAAATTTGTTGATTTTTTAAATTGTTATGTAAAAAGAGAGGGATCATTACTAGAAATTTTTTTTGAAGAATATTTGAAGAGAAGGAAAATGAATAATTTTGAGTCCAAGGTGGAGAGTGTTGCATATAGACTCAGAATTGCATGCAAATTCTTGCACATAATATTTTAGTTGACACTCCAACAAAAAAAGAAAAAAGGACTCTTTCAAAGTTCACACATAATGTTTTAGGAATTTCACATGACAATTTGGCAAATAGATGCATGAGATGCCACTGATTGGAAGCTTACGGAGTGATATCTAATGGATTAACCTACAACACACTATTATTGATCGTTTATCATGTTTGAGGGAAAAAAATAACACAAAATTGACATTGAAAAGAAAGATGAACGTCAATATATTCCCCTTTAAAATGCAAGACAAAAGGCAATCTTGTAATGTTTCAGTTGAAAAAAATGGATAGAAAATCACACAGTTTGACAAATGTAATGTGAACCATGAAGTCATGCAAAACCAGGCAGTAACACTAGTAACACTATTTTTACCAAACTAAAATAATTTCTAATGACATCAAAACTTGACAATCCAAATGACCAGGAATAGACAACTAATAAACCTACAGACTTCAAACGACCGAAATCTAATATTCAATCAACACTGGTCCGGATTTGAACACAACCTTCAATTCTCAATGTAAACCACAGCAACAATAAACTGCAGTTCAATACGTCGAACAACAAGAGTTTTTAAAAAATTGAACACATGTCAACCACATCAACATATACATACAGTTGTCGCCGAACATAATGTAGATTGAACACGTTAGTTGATAGCATAAATCATCAAAATAATCACAAGATAAATTCTCAAAAAAATTGAAATGATGATCAAATTATTATTATTCATATTGAAAAGCGTGAACAAAGTATACAATTAAATCTCCATCATAACAATAAAAGATATAAAATTTAGTTAGATCCCAAATCAAGCTCTTTAGCACAATTTTGTTTCCTCTGCTGATCGAATATCAGTAAATAAACAATCAAAGTTTAAGACTATAAAAATTCAGCGATGTTGCAGTCTGGCATATTAGTTAGAAAATATCGACACATCTTTGGTTTACAAGAAATAAGTATTTATAATCTGATAAACATCAGAAGAAGAGATAATATGATAATGATTTGTGGTTTCTGGAAATTTCTAGCAACCATCAATACAATTCTATGTGGATATGGAAATGAAACAAATATATTCTGTATATAATGTATATATTACAAAATTAAAGTTCAATCATGAGAAAAACATTAAGCAACTAGTTTTCAATTTATAAGAACAACATTTACTAATAAACATTCACAACATTAATCAATGTAGCAGTTTGATTATTAAAAACTTAAATTTATAAGAAAAGAAATAGCCAATATACATCAACACAATCAACAAATTAGGCCAGTCAAAACTAAATATATATGTGTGTGAAATTAAACTCTAAATCAAATGGTAAATGCATTAATTAAAGCACATCTAACCCTAGATACAGTAATTCAATCAATCAATCATAAATTACCTGAGTGGCTTGCACGAATTCTTCTTCTCAAAGTAGACCTTATGTCGAATAAGCTGAGAGATCAGAGACCCCTGCAACATAACAGCTAGGAAGATTAAACAAAGCATAGAACAAGCAAATTGGATGAAATAAGCTAAATTATTCAAGAATGATTCAAGAATGATTCAAGTAATCCTAACCGACCTTGTTAGAGGGATTGGCGAGGCAAACCCTACACTTTTGAGGCGATGGTTACGGGCGCCTGGGTCGGCGATGTAGGGCCGTCACCTAGGTCGGGGCGGTTGTTGAGGCGATGGTCGACCGAGCAACAAAGAGGGAAGAGGGTCACGCAAAGAGGGAAGATGGAAGAGGGAATAGGTCTTGGAGTTGCTCTAGGGCTTCTCGCACGAAGCAGCGGCGGCGGGAATTTTCAACGAAGCAGCGATCAACGAGCCGCGATAAGTTTTTGCGATCAGCGATCAGCGATCAACGAAGCAGCAGCGGCGGGAAGTTTCTCGCGCGATCAACGAGCAGAGGCGGGGTTGCTCTAGGGCTTCTCGTGCTTGGGTTGGGTGAGTGAATTTTCGTGTAGAAATTAAGCAAACAGGGCTTCGGAGCGAAATTAAGCGCGATAACAAAAGGGCTTCGGAGCGAAATTGCGAACCGCTGAGCGTAAATGTATAATACCTTTCACAGCGCTTGTTTCAAACAAGCGCTGTTAAAGGGAGGCCTTTAACATCGCTTGCAGATACAAGCACTGTTAAAGGGTGGCCTTTAACAGCGCTTGTTTATGAAAGGGCTGTTAAAAGGCCCCCTTTAACAGCACTTGTTTGTGCAAGCGCTGTTAAAGGGGGGCCTTTAACAGCGCTAACACAAACAAGCGATGTCTATTGTCTGACATTTAACAGCGCTTCTTTCTACAAGCGTTGTGTATTATCTGTGCCTCTAATACACAACGCTTGCAGAAAGAAGCGATGTCTATTATCCGACCTTTAACAGCGCTTGTAGAAAGAAGCGCTGTCTATTCTCCGACCTTTAACAGTGCTTACAAAAAGAAGTGCTGTCTATTATATGTGCCGCTAATTAACAGCGCTTATAATTGGCAAGCGCTATTAAAGGTGTGCTATTAAAGGTCCTTTTTGTAGTAGTGTTCACAGGAACTTGCATGCAACTCAGAACAACAGAAATATTTAAAGCCAACATCCAGATAAAGTACACAATAATAAAAGGGCCCCAAGCATGGCCTACACGATAGCGATACAGAATAAGTGGGTACACACCCTACAAACAACAACGGTAAAAAGTAAATAGCTGCAGCGGTGATAATCAGCACTAGTCCACGGTAGGGTGGATTTTAGGATCAGCAGAATCCTGGTCAATTGGATCACTCTGATCCAGTAACTCGTCCTCCAGATAACCTGTCTCGTAACCTGACATACATTCAAACAACATGAATGTATGTCAGCAAGGGTCTGCAAGCAAAAGTTAGAACCCTTGGCAAGATATATAACAAGTTATATATGGCAGTTTTACAGCAGTTAAAGGAATTTACACTAGCATGTATTTCAATGAACTGAAGCAGTTAAAACAATTATGAAAAGTTACACTAGCATAGTAGTTAAAGCAACAAGTTATATTAGCATGGTATTTCAGTTATAAAATTAACATGGCAGTTAAGTGATGTAATAGCAGTCTGTAAGTTAACTTTCTTTTTCATTTGTTTAACTGTGTATACAAGTCCGTGACTAAGGATCCCGCCGTTAGACGAATAGTAAATAAATACACCTTCAAGTGCTCCCGAAGGCGACTCGTTTACTACCGGCTAGTGCCCGGGAACCAACCCCACCCACGTGTATTTCCTGGGTCACGAGCCAGGATGCTAATCCGTCATATACTGAAACACGAGTCTAGACTAGTCGCATGTGACATAGTCACATGTGACCGATGAGATTAGTCAACTAATAGCCAGCGGCAAGTAACATCTGGTAGCCAACGGTAACTGGTAGCGAACGGCATGAAACAACTGGTAGCCAACGGCAACTGGTAGCCAACGACATGTAACATCTGGTAGCCAACGGTAACTGGTAGCCAACGACATGTAACAACTGGTAGCCAACGGCATTTAACATTCTATAAGTATCAACAGTTCTAAAATTAACCATACATGTCCAGAAAACATTACCATTCACAAAATGTGTTCATTTTGGTTATTAAGGGGTCCACACACACGCACACGAGTTTAAATCTAGCATTTCTAAAAAAAATGTGTTTGTGTCAGCAATTCAGTGTACAACATCAGATATCACAAAAACATAAAATAACTGCACGCTTGCCTGACTGTGACAGTTTAGGTTGTCCGAGTAGCGACAGGAAAGGACGCGACATATCTGCGTCATTAAATAATAACATTTATAATAATTAGTAAAAGTGCTGAAAATGAGATTTAACGAATTTGATCAGAAAGTTAGTTATTCTTGTTATAGTTCTAAATTAAGATATATCGAATTATATGTCGTTGGGTCACATTTTTAGTCAAGAATACGGTGGAAGTAGTTTCACGCGTCATTTCACGGGTAGATTTTAAGTTATACAACTTTACGTGAAAATGGCCAAATGATCACCTAACTTCAAATAGTCGTTATAAATCGTACACTAGCCCAATTTTAGTGATTTTGGTGTCGTTTTGATGGTACTATGTAATAGTGAATCTGGTTCTCTGTTTTGATTACACAAGTTAATGAATTAGGTCTATTGCGAGTTAAGCCCAAATTTAAGTTGAGCCCTAAACTGTGTTCGTCCGATTTTATAGGGTTCACTGGCTAGTGTATCGTTTATATCATATTACACTACATGGTACAACTTATCATCACCCTATTATTTAATCATACAAATATGGCGAAATCAATTTAACAATTAAAACAACACTAATTATTATTAACCACTAATTATAAGATTAATTATATGATCAACAAGGTATTATTATTCAATCTACTAACTCGTTGAAATCAAATTAACATTTAAACTAACTAATTTTAACCATCAATTAATTAACTAAGCTAATATTAGTTAGGGATAGGGTTATTTGCATGTTAACACTACATTTAATTCCCTTCACCTACTATCACATACCCCTTACTCAATTTAATATGTTATAAAACTCTTTCTCATTTTTAGTAGGCTGTCACCCATTACCCTTAATATATTTTATTCATTGTATTCATTTTCATTTATTCTCTCTGACCCTCTGTCTCTTCTCTTCCTCAACTTCTGTTCTTGTTTCATTCTATTTTTTTTTCAAAACAACTTGCAGCAACAAGGGAATACTCACGCAGGGAGAGGGCTCGCTCACGCGTGGAAGAAGGAAGAGCGGCGGTCTCCAGGTGACAGCGGCGGGCTGAGCTGCGGCAGCGGCGGGCTGAGCTGCGGCTGCGGCGGGCTGAGGGGGAGGGGGCCGGCCTAGAGGAGAGGGGAGGAAGAAGATGAAGGGAAGATGGGTTGGGTTTCTTTGATTTTAATCTCAGATCTGAAGTTGTTTTGTGGGCTTGAATCTGAAATTTTGGGTTTTAGATTTTGATTTCTATGTTGTAATGAATCTGAAATGTTTTTTTTGAATCTGAAACAATTTCAGCTCTGAGTTTTGTTTTTGGGAAAGAGATTTGTTTTGGAAATGGATTAGGGAAGATGGTGAATTTGTGAATGATTGTGGATGATGATTTGGAAAGAATTTTGGCTTGTAGAATTTGGTTGCAGGGTGTTGTTTGCATGAGATTAGCAGGGATGAAGACGGTGAGTTTGCAGAGAGATGGGTTTGTCTGATGGAGGGTTTGTTCTTGCAGGTTGATAAGGGGTTGTAGAGGCGATTATATCGGGGAAGAGACGTAGCTAAACTGCCTAAGGAGAAAGAAAAACGCAGGGAACAAATTTAATGAGTTTAGGTTGAGATTAGGACTGAAGTTAATGATGTTTGTTGACTTAAAGCGGGAGAATGAATCTGACTAACGTATAAGACTTCTCCACTTAAAACTAAACGTGATTGTTGAATGAAAAGTTTTTAATTAATTTATAAATTGTAACTATTAAATTTACAAATGTAATTAGTAAAATAACAAAAATAATTAACACGATAATTAAATAATAAAAATAAAGTTTTTAATTAAATGTGATAGTTAATTAACGATGATATGATAAAAACAAAATACAGATTTGCACACGCGCAATACGAAATGTGCGGACGAAATGTCAACCAGACGACTGGAGGAAAAAAATACCAGTACAGACGAACTAAAGCACTGCTAAAAATATTGGCAGTTACAGCTAGGGTCCTTACACGCTGCCGCCCCCGGCTGCAGCCGCCGCTGTCGCCCGAAGACGCAACGGCAAAAACCCCCTCCCCCCGCGCGAGACGTGAAACCCAAGCTGTTGACGTCCCCTAGATTTGGAAATGTGTAGTCGGAAAGGGGATACCAGATTTAAATATTTATAACCGCAAGTGCACGGTGTTGTAGTGTGGCTTGGGGGTCCAACACGGGGAGGCGAGTGATGTGCTTGATATCAAACAGGAACCGGATCACCCGGTGGGTGAGTTAGCCCTATCGCTAGGTGGGTTGTCACGAAATGAGACTACGAAAAGGTATAAGATATAAAAGGTAACCTGGGACTTTGGTTTCCACCCTATCTGTGTTCTCTTTATTACGACCGGCGGATAGGGATACGATCGGATTCTAGGGTTTAATGGTGAGACGTTGCTTCTAAAAGTGATACCCAACGTCCTATGGGCCCGATATTCCGGTCGATGCCCAGGATGATACGCTAGGTCTACCCGGGTTCAGATGGTGGGCATTCCCATGTCCATTAACACCGACTGACTCCAGGAGCACTAAGCTCGCAACGATTACTCCCGACATTTCATCCTGCCATTCCCATGCGCTAGGAATCAATGTCTATGCTAGGGGTGTGAGCTGTGGCTAGGGTATCAAACGCCAGTTTTATTTCCTCGTGGCCCGACGGTCAGAGGAGGTCTTTCTCCCGTCAATGACAATAAAACGCCCCGCGTAACCATCTAAATCCCTATATCCTATCGAAACCCTAATCCTATGGTCGTACTAGAGAGAACCTACGAAGGAGTTTCCACCAATGCCCCAGATTAGGAAACTACTCACAATTCATCGCAAGAAATTCAATAACATAAAATTCAGCCATAAGAATTAAGATTATGAAATAGAATGGAAAAGCAAACGATAGTATTAAAGCAATATCAAAGTATCAAAACGATTGGAGAACTTACAAAACAAATTTAATTCGCAGCCGCCAAAAATCCCTAAAAACGCTTAAGAAAAAGGGGATTTGTTTCTGGGAAAACCTCGGGCTATATATATAATAAGCATCCAACCGATCGATTGAAGCATCAACCAATCGGTTGAGACGAGTGTTGAATCGGTCATCAGCCTTTGAGATACTTCACCCAATCACTGAACCGATCGGGTGATGTCGTTGGATCCTTGATCTCGTGGAGAAACGCTACAGGTGAACCGATTGGTTGACAAGTCAACCGATCGGTTGGAATTCAGCTCCAAAAATAGAGAACACTGCGACATCCAATCGATCGCAGAACCGAGCGGTTGGAGTCTTCTTCATTGCTTGCTCCTGATCAGGTCTGATACGAGTGTATGAACCAATCGGTTGGAACTATCCAACCGATCGGTTGAGGGCTGATACATGCTCTAACTTGACGTTTGGCCCTCAGGTTCTCGTACGATACCTCCCGTTGCTCCGGGGACTCATGATATTTGCTTTATATGTCCCCCTGCACTGGTAATCTCCTGCAAGTTCATGCAAACCCAAAGAAAGTGAAAAGAAACTAAAAATCACGAAGGAATAGATACGAAACAACGGAAAACAACGGAAAATCATGGAGAAGGCGTGCGTGAATATATAAAATATAAACGCACGTCAAAATCCCCCAAGCTGAGCCCTTCCTCGTCCTCGAGGAAGACGAGTGAGAGTGGAAGCTCGGAGGGAAAAATAGAAAGGAAGAAATAGAAAAAGAAAGGAAATCCCAGATCACCCGTCAGGGCCAACTAAAACCAACTCACCACACTAAGTAAGCATGCGATAAACACATCACTAAACCCCAGGAATATGTGTCAATACAAGTGTCGTGGGTCCACACGGTGAAGCACAAGTGAATGAGGTCGTGACCCAGCAGACGGTGTAACTATCTAAATTGTGCAATAAAGCTCCATATACACATACCCAAGGAATGGCTCAAATATCGATTCAATTCAAATTAGCAGCGAAATATAGCTCAAGCATGCATGAGAATAGAATAAGAATAGACACATATCATGTACTAGGGACTCTACTGCTAGGAACTAGGAGATCACCGCACGAGTGCCAAGACGATTGCTAGGAAATTCCTATGCCAAGCATGTTCGAAAACGAAGGGTGTTGAGTAGGTGTGGAGTAGAACACTTGGTGCAAACTCTCTCCTTCAATTTATTCACAGTGGATAGGAGTAATATTCACAACGGGGATTTTTTGGGTTTTGGGTATTTGTATATTTTTGGATTTTTGGCTATACATATTTTTTTCCTTTTTTCCTTTTTTCTGGGTATTTTCTCCTTTTTTTGAATTTTTGGATTTTGGCAAAAATGTGTACTCTCCCAAGTGGAAGAATGGTACACGACGAGGGGATTTGCACCAAGTAAAACAAAAAAGAATTCGAATTCTAAACACTTGGGCAAAAGGAAAATTTTTCGCGAATCGGAGCATAAGCAAAATGGGTTATCCTAGTCATATTAGTAGAGTCCGACACATGGATTTGAAGCGTAATATATATATATATTATTCATGCATAAAGAAGCAGACAATGGAGGCAAAATACCGCATATTTGAAATTGAAGCATGATAGTCTAGGGGTCATCCAAGGACAGGTATATAAATCAAAATCATAATGGAGAAGCACACCAACTAGCTAGTTACAACAGACAACTCACACAAAAGCAAAGTGAACCCATGAAGCATGAAATGCAGTAGGACTCGGCTTCCTAGGGTAAGTGAAAGTGATTATCGTAGCTAAGCCAAGTGTGTGTGTGATTTCGTGGCAGTTCATCATGTGGGGTCATCTCTAGGAGAGGGAGAATAAAAAAGAGGGAAAGAAAAAGAATAACACGATAAAAACGACTTAAAAATGGGAAAAAGGACACAACTAACGCACAAAGTGCGACTCCCCCAAGCTAAATCTTGCATTGCCCTCAATGCAATAGCAATAAGTGCGGGAGGGAAACAAAATAAGGGAGGGAAGTACGCACTGACAAATAAACGTGAAAAACATGGAAAACACACAAGAAGGAAAATAGAAAACTAAAGAGAATAAAT
Source organism: Scilla litardierei (assembly GCA_030789695.1). NCBI lineage: Eukaryota > Viridiplantae > Streptophyta > Magnoliopsida > Asparagales > Asparagaceae > Scilla > Scilla litardierei. The sequence goes on along the minus strand of CM061131.1, from coordinate 49,039,606 downwards.
AACAGAACGAAATATACAAAAGGTATATACACAGACACACAAAACAAACACACATCAAACAAGACACGACAATAGTCACAAAAATTTGATTTTCCCCAAGCTAATCATGACAATACCAGAAAAAGGATGTGATTATGGTGATGCAAAACAAGTGGCTAGGGGGAAAAATCAGAAAAAAGGACAATCAAGGTGCAGGAGAGGCAGTCTCCTTATCCTCCTCGGAAAAGATTGGAGGGGCATGGCATGGAGGCAAATTTTATTCAAGTCTAGACTAGAGAGCGGAAATTTTTTTTCCACAACTAGATTTAGATACACCTGAGCAAATGGTGGATCTACGATCTGAAACGGAGCGGGAAGCTGCTCTTCCTGTTCTTTCTGTGGCTTCGCCAATGTTCTTGTGCCACAAACACCAACGAACTCCAGCAATGCTCTCCCAAGCTTCTCTTGATGATGTCTACCTAAATCATTCAAAAGAAAAGGAGCATCAGTCAGTGATGAAAAATTCTTTTTCGCAATAAATGTATCCCAAAGAGTATCGTCAAAGTGAAATGTAAAGCGAGGAAAAAGTTGACAAGGACTCCCTGAGAATGTGGTGCTATGCCCTGGTGGTGGCGCGATGATCTCCTGTCTGCATTCAGCGACAAGCTCGTCAGGTGCTGACATGTAGGATCCTGTCAAAACATCGACGTTAGGATCGAAATAAAGTAGAGACTTACGTTTGCGTACGCAGCACCATAATCTCTGAACTTTGCCCTCGGATTCGCCACAACGGTCGATACTTCGTCACAGAGGATCGAAGCAGAGTTTCACCGCCTAAATCTCTATTTAGAAGAGGATTTTAATGGAAGGGAGAAGAAGAACATAAGAAGCCTTTTGTGAACTTATGGCATGGAAAAAGTGTGGAATGAATGCCTTACCCTTGGGTCCTATTTATAGGCTTTAGGGGTGGTTATTGTAGGAAATAACCAATTATAAGCTTATTAGCCTATATAAGCACATTCATTTATCCTCTTCTTCATTCACTTATCAAGTGCATTTATGCACTTATAAAGTGACTTTTTTCACTTATCGAGTGGCTTTTTCCACTTATCGAGTGGTCCTTTTCACACGAGAAAAGGTTCCCTTCGTGCACGCGACATCTGAGGTCCGTATACCCTCTTACATCCCCTCATGGGTGTATTCATGTCGTCCATATCCAATATCTCCCACTCACACTTGAGGGGATTGTAAGGAAACATCTTTCCTTTAACTCTTCTGTTTATCATACCGAGAAATAGGCCGTGTGACCGTCATGCGCATAGAGTCCGCTGTTGTGCACTTGTTAGAGATACACAACACCACTCGAGGTGCAAAGTTGAGTAGATCAACGCATGCTTTACCCTAGATTATTTCTTCACATTTCTTATACTTTACATTCAACAATTGAATCCCATCTGGATTACAATTGGCTGGCCAGCTTTGAATCTCTAAAGTCCAAATGTGAATATGAAATTAATCTTCCTCTTCTTGCGATCCTTTTGATCTTGACTTGACTCACTTTTCTAACATGCCCCGCCGGACCGAATTAACCATAGTCCATAAGCAACATGCTAAGATAGCAATCACCTAGTCAAATCTTAAGGAACCAATTAGAGTCCATAAGGGTAACGAGTTAAGACCCATGTGGTCTTTGGGTCTCACATAATAGTAAACACAATTACTATTCTAACCCAATGGTCAAAATGCATACGTAGTATGAATACGTATTACAACATCACTCCTTTCCCAGGGAGCGTATGTCTTAATGATGTTGTAAGGATGATAACCAGACACCACAATGTCTGACTTTGAGTCCCTTTTACTACTCAAATGATCTTCTGGACTCACATCCCGCATCAGACAGATAGGATTTCAAAATCCTCTTAGATCTTTTGAAAGCATCCATATGATGCAGATCTTTCATACGATCATTTTGTTTAAGTCATGACTCTAAATCGTCCGTCTGACGATTTTGACTTTAAACAGGTCTCATCTTTATTTTACCCGTCTGATAAAAAAAGGCGGTTGCTCATGTGAGAGAGCCAACCTTAATCTGTCCGACATACTAGAATTCAGCTGAGATTTCAAAAAATGTACACAAACATTTATTAAGAAATTCATATGCAATGTTGAAAAGAACTTATTCTTTTATTGAATTTGATCATTTACAGACATGGGAATTTACATTTGTACATCTCAGCTCTTACGCAATCCTTGAGATGATAAGTGTTTGTAAAACACATCTCTGGGGATCGCTTTCGTAAGCGGATCCGCTATCATCTCATGAGTAGATATGTACCTTATGTCTACCTTCTTGGTCTTATCATAGTCTTTTGCAAATTTGTAGCGGATATCTATGTGTTTGGTCTTACAATGGATTTAGGATCTTTGACATAGGCTATAGATGCTTGATTGTCGCTGTGTATAGGTACATCACCTGAGTCACTTGCATCAATCAGCCTGTCTAAGAACTTCCTAAGCCAAACAGCCTCTTGGACTGCCATGCTAAATGTAACAAACTCGGCTTCCATAGTTGAAAGTGCGATGCAGGATTGTTTCTTGCTACTCCAGGATATTGCACCAGATCCGAGTAGAAAAACATATCCTGAGGTCGATCGTCGCTCATCGAGATCACCCGCCCAATCAGCATCAGTGTAGCCTTCGAGCCTCAAGGCCTCTCCTTGATAGCATAAAGCACAGTCTGCAGTTCCTTTGAGATACCGCATTATCCTCTTAACCGCTTTCCAGTGTACTTGCCCTGGGTTGGATTGGTAACGACTTACCATTCCGTTTGGTTCTTTGGACATGATTTCAGACATAAATTGTCGCACTTGCTTATAGGAGTATCAATGGACTTGCAGTCCTGCATATTAAACCGTTCTAGAAACTTCTTTATATAAGTCTCCTGTGAAAGAGAAAGAAGTTTCTTCGAACGATTCCTTGAAATCTTAACTCCAAGTATATATGCGGCTTTTCCCATGTCTTTCATCTCAAAAACTGATGAAAGCCAAGCCTTGATATCCATCACAAAGCCCTTGTCATTTCCGGCTATTAAAATGTCATCTACATATAAAGACATAATAACGTACTTGCTCTTAATCCTCTTGATATATACGCAGTTGTCTTCATCAAGCATGGAAAAACCATTTGATAAGACAACTTCTTGAAATCGTATATACCATTGCCTCGAGGATTGTTTAAGACCATATATGGACTTACGAAGTTTAAAAACCTTATGTTCGTTTCCTTCTTTTACAAACCTTGTTGGTTGTTCCATATAGATCTCCTTGTCCAATTCTCCATTGAGAAAGGCAGTCTTTACATCCATCTGATGTAATTCGAGGTCTAAGCAAGCTACCATTGCCAGAATCAGGCGAATCGAGGTAAAACACACAACAGGTGAGAAGGTCTCTTCGTAGTCTATCCCTTCCTGTTGCGTAAAACCTTTCGCGACAAGGCGAGCTTTATATCTGTTTATAGAGCCATCAGCCTTATGCTTGATCTTGAGAACCCATTTGTTCCCAATTGATCTACGTCCTCTGGGTAAGTCAACTAAGTCCCAGACTTGGTTAACTTTCATGGATTCCAATTCCTCCTTCATCGCTTCCATCCATTTGTCTTTTGCAGGGCATGATACGGCCTGTTTGAAAGTAGCAGGCTCGTCATCATCTTGTAGTAAAGCATAAAAGTTTGCGGAAATTCATCCTCAAATCTTAGAGGAGCCAACCTTGTATGATTACTACGTCGTATTTGAGATTCTTCAAGTCCTTGTTGACTCGAATTTAGATCAATTCTAATATCACTCCCATTTGGAATGTTGTTAGAAATGCTCCCACTTGGATTATTATTCCCGTATGGAATAGGATTAGTATCATTCGTATCATCCATTGGTGAAGTTTGAAACGTATTTTCTTCTTCACCAAGAAATCTCCCACTCGAATGAGGTAATCCTTCTTGATCATTAATCTCAAATAGAGATAAGTCCTGACTTATCTCGCCATGTCATGGAAACTCGTTTTCCAAGAAAGTGACATCCCTCGACTCAAATTCAATTAGACCACACTTGTCTTCCTGACTAATGAAAACATAACCTTTGGAGTTCTCTGCGTATCGTATAAAGATACATTTCCTTCCCCGTGGCCCAAGTTTGCCATACTTATGGGAGGAAATATGTGCGTAGGATGCACATCCCCAAGGTTTTAAAATGTTTAAGTCAGGAGACCTCTGGTTCCACAACTCATAAGGAGTGGAGCTAACTGATTTCGAGGGGACGCGGTTCAAAATGAAAGTGGCCGTTAATAATGCATCACCCCAAAAGGTGATTGGCAAGTTAGCTTGCGCCATCATTGAACGGACCATTTCCAATAAATTCATATTCCTCCTTTCAGCAACACCATTTTGTTGAGGAGTATAAGGCATAGTTACATGATGTACTATGACCTTTTCATCACAAAGTTCCTTAAAACTTGTTGATTGATATTCACCGCCCCTATCGGTTCGCAAGACCTTAATCTTGAGATCTAATTGATTCTCCAATAAACTCATATAGTTTTTAAAGCATGTTACTGCTTCACTTTTGTGGGATATCAAATAGATATGTCCGAATCGGGTGAAATCATCAATAAAAGTGATGAAATAGGACTTCCCGCGCCTTGTCTTGACATTCATTGGACCACATATGTCCAAATGGATGAGCTGTAATGGAACCTCGGCCCTTGTGCCGTTTCCAAACGGCTTGCGACAAGATTTCCCCACAAGGCAATGTTCGCAAGTCGACATATCGACCTTTGAAACACTGGATAGAAAGCCACGTTTGGCAAGTCTATCCATACGCATTGGTCCAATATGACCAAGCCTTGCGTGCCAATAAATTATATCAGACTCATAAGTCAAAGAATTTGCAACTAGAAAATTTTCATTATAATCGGAGGAATCATACATTGTATTTAATACAATAAATCCTTTAAATACAAACCCAGTACCAATTAAGGAATTATTACAACACAAGTCCAATTTACAATTTTGAAAGAACCAGCTATAACCAAGACCCATTAACACGACCCCAGATATTATATTCCTTCGAATATCTGGAGCGAAGAGAACATCATGAAGTAGGAGAGTGCGGCTGTTGTCCAAGACTAGCTTGCAAGTCCCAACGCCTTTCACTTCAACACGTGTGTTGTTTCCTACATAGATCCACTTCGTTCCTTGGGGTATCCGGTGATACTCCACGAAGGACCGTCTGTCCCTTGCTATGTGGTCGGTGGCACCTGAATCAATTATCCAAAATGGATTAGATTCCACAAGAAATATTGAACTAGAAACACATATGTAACTAGCATTACAAGTTACCTTGTCGCCTCCACTCGTACACGAACGAGCATAGTGACCGAGCCTGTTGCACTTGAAGCACTTGATCCTCTTCAAGTCTTTCTTCTTGTGCCATTTCTTGTGCCCACCCTTATGTTTGGGTTTCTTGTTAGACTCAGGTTGCTTATTACGTTCATTAGTAGACTTCGAACGATCTTTCCTTTTCTTTCCCCCGTGTGAGGAACTAGCAACCATGTGCACTTTTGCACTTGGCTTGGCAGCCGCAAGCCGCTCTTCCTCTAATTCGAGGTGCTTGGAAACATCGCTGAAGGTCTTGATGCTCTCATTGTGAGTGAGATGCATCTTCATTTGGTCACACCCATTTGGTAGGGAACGTATGACTGCTTGGATTTATTGCTCATCTGTGAGCACATGACCTGCATCCTTTAACTTTGAGATTAGATTTGCCATATGTCGTAGATGTTACCCCATGGAATGATCTGGACGTTTCTTGTATGAATCAAATCTTATAGTTAAGGCGCGAAGTTTGGACACCGATGTGCCACCAAACTTCTCCTCAAGCTTGGACCATATGTCCACGGCTAAGTCATGTTCTCGGAAGATGCGCATTATGTCATCAGCCATACTGCTTAATAACGTAATGCGTGCTATCTTATTCTTCCGAGACCAAGCATCAAAAGCTTCCTTGTCTCATCTGTATTGGGCCGTAGTGCCCAACTCGGGTTCAATCATTACGTTCTTTAGAGTTTCGAGCACTTCTTGCTCCTCTAAAACGTATTGTATCTTGATGGACCAAAGTTTGTAATTATCGCCGTTGAGTTTTTCACCTCTGTTCAACTCAGCGACGATATTCTTTGAAGCGGAAGACATTTTACTTTTAAAATGCTGCAAAAGACACAAAACCGAAGGTTTGATCAAAAATATTGCATTGAAAATTCTTAAAATATAATTCCCATTTGAAATGATAATAGAATATCCCATTTGGATAGTTCTAATTTCAACTCCCACTTAGAATGATATTTATAATTTGATAAGTTACTTTCAAAAAATACTGAAGATGTTACCCTAGAATCGGAAAGGTCACTATGTTTCCAATCACCATCTAAAGTAACTTTCAGTATTTCTCCATCACTTTATCAAATAAAAGTACTCTTATAGTACTTCGCAGCGGAAAAGCGTTTTTGAAAACGTATTTTTCAAAAAATTGTATATTTCAACCTAGTACCCTTATGATACTAGTGAAATATTCGGCACTTCCTGGCCATTTGCCGGGGATGAGCCGTAGCCGTGCCAAGCCCGGATTCCCCCTTTGGGATTTTTCTGCAAGCCATTGTCGTCGGCTCCCGTATGGATCCAGGCACTTCCCCCCTTATAGGAGAATTTTGCCGCAGACGACTGCCGTCGGCCCCGTATGGGCTAGCCTTGCAGGTTGCCTCGGCCGAAACCATTAGGCAAGGCCTTTGGCTGAATTGGTCGACCAAAAATCACCGATTGGTCGACCAATATCGACCAAGGATTCTGGCACCCCCCCCGGCCAGGGCCTCTGCCCTGGCCGAGGCCGCCCAGGGCTGGCCAGGGCCTGGCCCTGGCATCTGCATGGGCCGACCAGGGCCCTGGCAGAGGCCAGGACCGGCCAGGCCCTGGCCTGAGGCTAGGGCGTTGGCGCTGGCCCCTGCCAGGGCCGGCCAGGCCGGCCCCTGGCCTTGGCCGAGGCCGGCCAGGGCCCCCTGGCCCTGGCCTGGCCTCGGCCAGGCCTGGACTTGGCCATGGCCAGGGCCCCCTGGCCCTGGTCGGGGCCGGCCGGGGCCGACCATGGCCCCGGCCATGGCCGGGCCATGGCCCTTTTGGCCATGGCCGGCCATGGCCCATATGGCCATGGCCGGCCACCCCATTGTATGGGGTTGCCGCACACCCCGTCGGAGGGGTGGTCGTGGTGGTTATTGGCCGTAGCCAACCCCCTCCTCATGGGGAGGGGTGGTGCATTGCCTTCATAGCCCATTTGGCCATGGTGATCAAGCACCAAAAGTTATCTTCCCCGATGGGAATAACTACCATCTTCTTCCTCGATGAAGCACCCGTTCGTCGATGAAGCACCCGTTCGTCGAGAAAGTAGTTAGTCTCTAATGGCCGTGTGCCAAAATGAAAAAATAACATACTTTAAAGTTCGTAAACTACACGCTCTACATGAAGAGAGTTCACATTCCCTATGAATGGAGACTCAGTATCCATGAGGAGTGCGAGCTTGACGATATGAACAGTCGGTTCTTCCCGTCACGGAGAGTTCCTGCCATATCCGTAATGACAGAAGACCCTAACGTGAAAAGAACAACCGCTGCGTTCTCTCCGTCACGAAGCGTTCCTACCATATCCATAATGGTAGGATACCCATTCGTGAAAAAGACAACGCCTCGTTCATCGGTTCGACGGGGTGGCGGTTTGACCGGGGCGAACCCGTATGGCTCTGATACCAATGTAGGATCCTGTCAAAACAGCGACGTTCGGATCGAAATAAAGTAGAGACTTACGTTTGCGTACGCAGCACCGTAATCTCTGAACGTTGCCCTCGGATTCGCCACAACGTTCGATACTTCGTCACAGAGGATCGAATCAGAGTTTCACCGCCTAAATCTCTATTTAGAAGAGGATTTTAATGGAAGGGAGAAGAAGAACATAAGAAGCCTTTTGCAAACTTATGGCATGGAAAAAGTGTGGAATGAATGCCTTACCCTTGGGTCCTATTTATAGGCTTTAGGGGTGGTTATTGTAGGAAATAACCAATTATAAGCTTATTAGCCTATATAAGCACATTCATTTATCCTCTTCTTCATTCACTTATCAGGTGCCTTTATGCACTTATAAAGTGACTTTTTCCACTTATCGAGTGGCTTTTTCCACTTATCGAGTGGTCCTTTTCACATGAGAAAAGGTTCCCTTCGTGCACGCTTTCGTGCACGCGACATCTGAGGTCCGTATACCCTCATACATCCCCTCATGGGTGTATTCATGTTGTCCATATCCAATATGACATGCCCTGACATATCTCCGTATAATGCGAATCTGGATCCTTTAGAGGGTATGTCATGTCAGTAGTATTTGAATCTAAAAATATGGGGAATGTAATATGAGATTCAGAAATAGGGTCTAAAAGATCTCCCAGAGTAGGAGCAGTAAGCTCTGGTGGATGCGATGCCTCTGGTGGAGTGAGGGTGAGCTGTGGAGGTAGTGGTAGAGGCAAGGGAGCATGAGGCTCAATAGAATGAGTCATGATGTTCACGGCTCCATGCTCTCCCTCCTCGTTGATATGGATATCCTCCATGGCCTCCTCGGTACCATGTATCTCAAAAATTGTACCTGCATGGGGAAGGGGACTCATATCAAAAATTTCAAATTGTAACCATAAGAGTTACCTTCCGTGGTGCAAGTTGTCGATGATGTACGAGACACGACTGCTTCACCCCCAAAAGTAGAAGTGGTATGCAGAAATGGAATTGTTGGATCCACCTGGCCCTGGGTTACCGTGGAATCATCCATCAATAACTTAAGGATGGATTTCTAAGATGGAGATGAGGGTGATGTTATTGTCGGGCCTTGATTTACAAAAGAATTCGCCACTAACAACTCAAGATCGGTCCTAGGTGGTGGAAGTGAAAGTGGTGATGGAAGTGAAAGCGATGGAGTCATCTGGCATTGGTTTAAAATATTGTCTTCTAATAATAATTCAAGGTCAGACATCGGTGGGGGGAGTGGTAATGGAAGTGGAGGTGATGTCCATTGCATTTGAGTTGCAATGGAGTTTTCCATGAATAATTCAAGGATCGATTTTGGTGGAGGATGGGGTGTGTAAATTTGGGGGGTAAGGAAGGGATGGTTCTTGATGTAGGTTGTGGGTATATGAGTGCGGGGTGTAGGGTTGGGCACTGAATTGGCAATGGATGGCCGTAAGTCCCTGCATCCCACAAGCTTCGCAAACTGCGACGACCTGCGGCTAATTCTCATATCCCCCCATCTGAGAACCGTAAGGCATGTAAGCATCAAAATTTCCGATGTATGATCCATCGGGCATCAACATAATTCACCTGACAAACAAAAATTTTGGCTACGACAAGCGCTTTAGTGGTACAAGGAATAACACAAATTGATAATGGTGGTAGGGAAAGAATCTGTTTATTGAAATTTTTATAATTTTTGGATAAAACACTGTCTAGCGACCCCATTCATGTGCTAGTCTCAGGGATTACTGGGTCCTAAATGAAAACAAGCACGTTGCCTCCCCGGCAACGGCGCCATAAAGCTTGACGTCCCCTAAATTTGGCATTGTGTAGTCGGAACGGGGGTACCAGATTTAAATATTTATAACCGCAAGCGCACGGTATTGTAGTGTGGCTTGGGGGTCGAACACGTGGAGGCGTGTGATGTGCTTGATATCAAACAGGAACCGGATCACCTGGTGGGTGAGCTAGCCCTATCGCTAGGTAGGCTGTCATGAAATGAGACTGCGGAAAGGTATAAGATATAAAAGGTAACCTAGGACTTTGGTTTCAACCCTATCATGTGTTCTCTCTATTACGACTGGCAGATAGGGATACGATCGGATTCTAGGGTTTAATGGTGAGACGTTGCCCATAAAAGTGATACCTAGCGTCCCATGGGTCCGATATTCCGGTCGATGCCCAGGATGATACGCTAGGTCTACCCGGGTTTGAACGGTGGGCATTTCCATGTCCATTAACACCGACCGATTTCGGGAGCACTAAGCTCGCAACGATTACTCCTGACATTTCATCCTGTCGTTCCCTTGCGTAAGGAATCAATGTCTATGCTTGGGGTGTGAGCTGTGGCTAGGGGATCAAACGCCAGTTTTATTTCCCTTTGGCCTAACGGTAAGAGGCGGTCTTTCTTCCGCCAATGACAATAAAACGCCCTGCGTAACCATCTAAATCCATATATCCTATCGAAACCCTAATCCTATGGTCGTACTAGGGAGAACCCACGAAGGGGTTTCCACCAATGCCCCAGATTAGGAAACTACTCACATTTCAGCGCAAGAAATTCAATAACACAAAATTCTGCCATAAGAATTAAGATCAAGCAATAGAATGGAGAAGCAAACGATAGTATTAAAGCAATATCAAAGTAACAAAATGATCGGAGAACTTACAAAATAAATTTAATTCGCAGCCACCAAAAATCCCTAAAAACGCTTATGAAAAAGGGGATTTGTTTCGGGGAAAACCTAGGGCTATATATATAATAAGCGTCCAACCGATCAGTTGAAGCATCAACCGATCGGTTTAGACGAGCGTTGAACCGATCTTCAGCCTTTGAGATACTTCACCCGATCACTGAACTGATCGGGAGATGTCGTTGGATCCTTGAGCTCGTGGAGAAACGCTACAGGTGAACCGATCGGTTGACAAGTAAACCGATCGGTTGGAATTTAGCTCCAAAAACAGAGAACACTGCAGCATCCAACCGATCGAAGAACCGATCGATTGGAGTCTTCTTCATTGCTTGCTCCTGATCGGGTCTGATACGCGTGCACGAACCGATCGGTTGGAACTGTCCAACCGATCGGTTGAGGGCTGATACATGCTCTAACTTGACGTTTGGCCCTCAGATTCTCGTGTGACACCTCCAGTTGCTCTAGGGACTCATGATATTTGCTTTATATGTCCCCCTGCGCTGGCAATCTCCTGCAAGTTCACGCAAACACAAAGAAAGTGAAAAGAAACTAAAAATCACAAAGGAATAGATACGAAACGACGGAAAACAATGGAAAATCATGGAGAAGACGTGCATGAATATATAAAATATAAACACACGTTAGCCGCCCGTAGCGATGACGCACGTGGCAAAACCCTAGCCGTCCGAAGCGGCGGTCCCTACGATGCAAAACTTTTCCGCCCGCACGGGCCCCTATGAACGATCGCCTTCAAATACCCTAACTAGGTGTTTTCTCCAAAAACTTCGTTTTTACAAGTTCTTTTTCAGATTTAATTATGTTTTTCTGCGTTAAATTCTGAATTATTACTTGCTTTTTTATATCATCGCATTTTTGGATTATCTGATTATTATAGTTTAATAATTAGAAAGATCATGCGACCGCTCTCCGTTAGTGAACTAACCTAACGGTGTATGATGTTGCCTAGTGGTCCAATAATTATTAAACGAAAAATTTTCATTTCCGTTATAAAAGGCCTTTGATGATTAATTGCATGGGATGATTAATTGCATGTGATGATAATTGTCTGCAATGAAATAAAATGCCTTCTGCATTTTTCTGCGACGTATGTTTATATTTGTTGTGGTTTTGGATTTGCTAGCTATCACCATTTTTTTCCTCGCATTTTTTTTACTTTTTGAGTGAAATTGTAGTAAGGATATAATTGTATAAATTCCAAGACCGGCAGACGTCCCACGAAGATGAAGATCTATTCCAGAAGAATAGGGGCCCCATTTCTGAGTTTATTTTCAATTTTATGGGACTGTATGGACTTTATTTAAAATGGTGATTAGCTGATCCACACAACAAATATCTGTGTCTAAAATTCATAATTACTTGTTTTACTTTAAAATATCTAATTATTGCTCATTTTTAACATGCTAGAGATAATGGCTAAAATTGCGCGCGTCGACTTTGACGTATTGGATGCTACAGGCAAAAATTATATGAGCTGGCAGTTGGATATAAAATTCCATCTGCGCTCACAGGGACTGAGCCATGCCATCACTATAGGCGATAAGGTTTCTGACATAGATAAAGCGAAAGCAATTATCTATATCAGACGCCATTTCGATCGGACCCTAAAGGCCGAGTATCTCACGGTGGAAGACTCTTATGAGTTATAGACCGCCCTCGAGGATAGATACAAACATCAAAGAGATGTTATCCTTCCCCGAGTGCGATATGAATGGAAGAACCTTCGTCTCCAGGACATTAAGTCCATCGTCAAGTACAACTCGGCACTTTTTAGTATCACCTCACGCCTGAAGTTGTGTGGTGAGAAAGTGACGGAGGAGCGCATGTTAGAGAAGACGTATGCATCCTTCCACGAGAAGGATGTTATACTTATGCAGCAGTATCATGAACGAAAGTTCACGAAATACTCGGAGCTTCTCTCATGCCTTCTAATGGCAGAACAGAATATAGACCTCCTCCTGGCCACCCATAACTCACGCCCTGCTGGTACTGCTCCTGCACATGAAGCGCACCACATCTCCTCCCAGAAGAAGAGGAACAACTTCAAAGGCAAACCCCAGAAGGGCAAGGCAATGAAGAAACAGTCTAGAGTACCCCCTTCAAGAACCAACAATGAGGGAAAGAAGAAAAATGTGTGGAAGAGAAAAGACAACGGCCAAACATCTGCTCCCAGAAAAGACTGGGAAGATAAATGCCACAGGTGTGGCATGAATGGACACTGGTCCAGGAATTGTCGGACTCCACGCCACCTCCTGGACTTGTACAAAGATAGGCAGAAGCCAGCCGAAACAAACCTGGTGGAACACGAAGACCTGGCACCAATCAGGTTCATCGCTGAGGACTTCTCAAATGATGACCTGCTCGACTGAAGCCTTATCTATTCTCTGCAATGCATTATAATTTGAAAACAATTTACTCTCTAGTTGTTTGATTTCTTGCATGTTGGATGATTTTTCAGATGTTGAATGATATTTGGTTATCTTTTTTTTGGAGAGTAAGTGTGTGTCTTTATTTCAAATCTGTACAAATAATACAAATGTGCTTCGTAGTAGGGATTAGTTTTTAATAGAGAAAGGAGAGGGCACAAGCGACGTATCTTCCTACTATCAAATCCTAACCCCTAAAACTAAGCAAGAAAAGTAAATCAAGCCTCACATAACAATACATGAAAGTTCAAAACACTCGGAAAAGAGTTACAGGTCAACCCATATCTCGGAAGCCCCAATTTGCCAATGCTTCAATAGCGTCTTCTTCATCTTCTCCATCCAAGACCCTATCATTAAGAGCGATCCTGACGTCAGCTGCGATGTCCTCAAATAGGAGAATTTTGCTTCTGCTGGTGTTATTAAAAACTCTTCTGTTCCTCTCATTCCAAACATGGCAGACAACAGTCGCACGAGCCGTTTTGGCTAATCTGCTCAATGTGTCCTTCCCCCATAGCGCCCCAAGTAGAAGTAACCCACATCATGTAAGGTGAACGAAGTTCCCGCCCCAGCTCCAAGCTTCAAGAGGCATCTGCGCAATAGATATTGCGAGTAATCGCACTCAAAAAACAAATGGCTCGCATTTTCTTCATGATCCCCACAGCAAAGGACACAAGATGTATTAATCTCCCCTCACCACCTCCTGATTTTTCCTTTTGTTAGCAGCTTGTCATTGAAAGCTCGCAGCAGCGACAATGACATTTTTGGAATGCATCCCCCAAACCAGACAAGTCTGTGAAACGGGAAGAAGTTACCTCGACTCCGAACACCATCCCATGCCGAACGAAAGCTGAATTTCTCCCCTGAGCACCAATGCCAAGTATCTGCACCCGGTTTCAGTCGGACAGAGATGATCAGCGGCTGTGCTTGACTAATCGCCGGTTCATTTGCCCAATTTGTTCCATTCCAGTAGTCTCTTACCGTCTTCATACCTTCGCCTTCAGTGGGATCATAGAGGTTCATGAGCGATCCGCAGGGGAGCCAATTATCGTGCTATAAAAGAGTGGATGTGACATCATTCACCTCTCTTTTGACTAGATTTTAAGTGTAATTTCTGTAGTGTAGGAGAAACTTCCACGTGCCCGAATGAGAAACAACTCCAGAGGCTCCAAAAAACGTTCCGAACCCCCATAGGTCTGACCCATATATTTTGCCCACATCCCCTCTTTAGATAGCATTCTCCGCGTTAGTTTAACACCCGAGGCAATGTTTAGATCTAAAAGCAGCTGAAGTCCCACTCCGCCCTCATCTTTGGGCTTGCAAACATCCCTCCACGCCCATACACGAGTAGTTCCCCAAATAAATTTTCTGCAGGCCCTTGAAATAGCACGAAGGACAGTTAATGGGATCCTGAAAGCTTGCATCCAGAAGGACACAATTCCATGAATGACAGTCCTTACTAATTCTATCCTCCCTACTATGGATAGCGATGATGAAGTCCATACCATAAGACTTTTTTTACATTTGTCCACCAACCTGCTATACATTGGAGACTTGGGGTTTTTGGAAGAGAGAGGGAGCCCCAGTATGTAGTGATGGTCGTTACAATTTTGATCCCTAATGATGCCGCCAGCTCGGCTGGATGTTTAGTGCCCTTGCTAAATATCCCAGCACTTTTATCCCAGTTGACCTGCAGCCCAGTAAGATTAGAAAAATCTACCAGCAGATTGTGAAGGCCCCTTAATGAGAATGGATGTGCCCTACAGAAAACCAGGAGATCATCTGCGAATAGCAGGTGGGAAATAGAACCAACCCTCCTCATGTGAAGAATGGTCCTCTGGATGATGGCTTTGTTCATCAGGAGAGAGAAAGCTTCCATAGTTATAACAAAAAGATACGGGGAAAGGGGATCACCTTGTCTTAGCCCTCTGTTTACATTGAAGTCTCCTGTAGGGGAACCATTAACCATAATCGAACAGGAGGGGTGGAAATACATTCCTGGATCCAAATGATGAATGTGCGGCCAAATCCCATGCGATGGAGAATGTAGTAAATAAACTCCATGTTTACACTATCGAAGGCCTTCCGTAAGTCCAATTTTATGCACACCCTTGCCCCCATGGGATTTCTAAAATCCCTAATCTGCTCATGCGCTAGCAAAGAACAGTCAGCAAGAAGTCTATTTTTGAGGAAGGCAGATTGATTAGGAGATATAAGCTCATGGATCACCTCTTTAAGCCTGTTACAAATAACCTTGCTGATAATCTTGTAGAGCACATTACTGGTCGGAGCCCCGGACATACACACGGGGCACGATTGTAGTTTTACCGCAAGCGCACGGTCAAGTGGAGAGCATGTATCGAACTCAGGGAGGAACAATAACGGTGTCTCGTTCTAATCACCTAGCTATCGAAATGGTCGAGAATAATCTGGGGTAAAATTGTCACAATCGTTCGTATATCTATAGAAATATCAATAAAATAAAGCGCCTAGGGATAGGGAATCCCCGCTACGGACCGTATCTCATCATTGTGATTCGTAGGTTAAATCATTACTAGACTTGAATTTTAGGTGAGCTAGTCGCAACTAAATGTAGAACCAAGCTCACGCTCTCGCGCTATTACCGGTCTATAGCAAACCTAGGTTAGGGCCCAATCTCTTGTAAACCCCAACCTAAGCCGCTAGCGTGAAGAATGACATCATCGTTCAACCGTACCTCGAGCCCACTCTCGTGCAAGCTTGAGCTACGACCTAGGTTGAGATAATTCCTACCCGTCCAATCTCTTGCAAACGGGTATGGGTATAGAATTACGATTGAAAACCCTAGCATTGGTCCAATCTCTTGCAAACCAATTCTAGAAAAGTCCAATCGTAAATCTAAATCGAATTTCTAGGGCTTCCTATCAATTGGGATCCAATCTCTTGTAAATCCCAATCAATATGAATCCCTAGCTATCCGTAATCAATCAATCCCAACCTAACCCTAATCAATTCTAGCAAGAATTTCACCAATTCATCACAATTTAGAAATAGGGTTCATAGGGTTCATCACTATGCCCTAGGACAATAAAACTACTCACTAATCATCATGCAATTCATAAGAAATTCAATAGAAAATTCAGCACAAATCATTGCAATAGAGAAATTATCAATAAAAATGGAGTTTTTGACAAGAAAGGAGCCAAACCAATGAGAACCCAATAGCATTCAACAAAACTAACCTTTTAATCTCCAAGAGAAAAGCTAAATCTATTGATCTAAAAAGCTCTATAAAAAGGCTGCCAAAAGTATCAAAAAATTCTTCTAAACTAAGGCAAAAACTGGGTTTAAATACCCCTCAAAATCGCCCAAAAAATCGTGACAAAAATGGCCCGCGCAGCTCAAAAATCGCAGTTTACGTAGCAGGCGGGGCGGCCCACTTGGCCGAGTGACAAACCCTGTACAATTACAGAAAGTTCGGGATTCGGGGGTCTGTCTTCGGAAGGTGACTCGGCCGAGTGACTTTACTCACTCGGCCGATGGGCATTTCTTGCTCGGCCGAGTCGGAATCGTCAAAAGCCTGTACATTTACAGTAAGTCGGCCTCTTTTGAAGTGGAATTTCCCATGCCACTCGGGCGAGGGGATTTCCGTGCTCGGCCGAGTAGACTATCGTTACTCGGCCGAGTACACGTCGATTTCCTTCTGTTGATGCGTGTCCGTTCTGGCCGGCCGAGTGGTCTTCTAGCTCGGCCGAGTGAGTACTTCACTCGGCCGAGTGAGTACTTCACTCGGCCGAGTGAGTACTTCACTCGGCCGAGTGAGATGCTGCAAATGTCCATTCTTCATATTTTCGCCTCCTCGTCGCTCCTACGATGTTCCTTCTTCCTCCACTTGTCTCCTATCGCCAAATAGTCCTCAAAAGAGCTTCGGGTGACACTCCGGAGTGGGTGCAAATCCTCTTGATCTCAAAATCACTCCGAATCGATCCATATCTCCTGAAATACAACAAAAACAAGAAATCGGGAAAAGAATTGAAATATTGTCGAATAATCGTGAAAAACGCTACATGAGCGATCAAAGTGGCATGCAAACATGCAGAAAAAGGGTGTAAAATACGGAGCGATCAAAATCCCCCAAGCTTACCTCTTACTCGTCCTCGAGGAAGATGAGTAAAAAGCAAGCCCGACGGGCAAAATGATGGAAAAGAGGGAAAAATAAAAGAAATAAAAATAAAAACAAAAATAAACATAGAATAGAAAGCGAAGAAGGGGGGTGCTAGATCATTTTTTTCTCACGACGTGGGTTTTACTTACTCATATAGCATACACCGAATATAAAACTCATGTCAAAGACTTTTATTTCGATATCATAGTTTAATAATGCATTCGAAATAGATAACCCCGAAAATATCAGAATAGCATGAAATATGGAATCATTCTAGGATTAGCATCGGCTGAAGCATCTAAAGAGGTATGCATAACCATAGATCACACACTTTTCAATTGATTGCTTTCTATAAGGAGTAATAGAGATATCACACGATATGGAATAGTGAGAATAGAAAAGTATGGTTTTCATGAAATGAATGCTAAGTGTCGATTTCTGGATTTCGTGAGACTTTAGCAATCTCACCGAGTATATAAGATTACTTAGCCTAGGTTGTCATGCACCGTCAAGTAGTCACTCTCTCACACATCATTAGATCCTCTCCCCTAAGCTTATCCATAAGCATGGTGGCATAAAGAAATCAATATGTACATTCCCCATTTCTTTTGAAGCTCCAAAAAAGTAAAAATAAAACAAAAGAGGGAAGAATGAGAGAGAGAGAGTATGAGATGGGATCGTTATGAATTTCTTTTCTCTTTTTTTCTTTTCTTTTTCTCAATTTTTATCTTTTTCTCTTTCTCTTTTTTTTTTGAATAAACATATATACATAAGCGATCCCAAATCAAAAGAGAGAAGGATATACAGGTGTATTTTTTTTCTTTTTGATTTTGAGGATTTGGATCATGAAAATTAATAGCGGGGAAATGCCGATAATAGACTTGCTAGGGGGGAATTCACCAATGAATATCAAATAGAGAAATGATGCTCAAGATATGTGGAGAAAGAAATAAATGTAGCGCTCGGTTCACTCTATAGGACGTGCATGACAACTTTCAGCAGAGTAATATAATCTACTCAGTTTAATCTCAAAAAGTAAACTAGTCCAGATATATCACCCTAGCAAACATTCAATCAACCTGAAGGTGAAGCGTACAATTCATGCAATAAGAAGTGATATGAGAGAGGAAAGCAGTACTCCAAATATAAGCAGACAATGCGTGAAGCTTGGTGTGTTTTCTATGAAAATCATACATATGAATCATCAGACATCAGCTAATAACAGAATTTCATCCATATTCATACAGGAAAAGAGTGGGTTACTATTTCAAAATGCAAAGCAGGGCATATCATATGATATCTGAAAAAAAAGCTAGGACATGACAAAATAGCATGCATATGGAGATAAGCTAACACCACGTCATCATCATCACAAAAAATCATCTCTAGCAAAAGATGAAAGAAACAAAGATAAAAGAAAATAGAACTATCTATACAATGCAGCATACTCAAAAAGGGAAAAGAAAACATGATGCATGATAAAAATGAAAAAGTGGTGAAAATAAGTGCAAAAGTGGAAAGAAAATGTGAGAAATAAAAATAAAGGGTGGCTAAAATGAAAAAGTGTGAGAACTCACTCCCCCAAGCTGAAGTGCACAGTGTCCTCAATGTGCGAAGTGTGGCACACCAAGAGACGTGAAGTGGGTGGGGAGGGTGAGGATGCATGCATGTTGAAAAAGAAAAAAAGCAAAAGCAAAAAAAGAAAAGAAGATGCGAATGAATGAGATGCATGCAAAGATCTGCATGGTGCAAATATAAGTGTCCCCAAAAAGTCTCTCCCTCACTCCCAAAAGATATAAAAAGGTATGATCAGGTAGGCATCAAAGTAATACGTGGAGGAGGAGGGCAAAAATCAAACACCAGGCCCAGGAACAAACGTGCAGCAAAACGACAAAAAATATCAGAGGCATCAAGAGTGTGCCTAAGCTGGTGGTGGCGCTGCACTAGCACCGTCCTGTGGCGGAGGAGGAGGAGGAGGTGGTGGTGGCGGTGGGTGTAGTGGAAGCAGACGTGCCAGAATCTGATTCAGGCAATCCTGAATATCGGGAAGCAGGGCGACGCGGGACTGCACAGAACTGACCGTGGCAGAGAGAGCCCTGAAGTCTCCTCGAAGTCCACTAACAGCCCCCTCAAGAGCACGAAGGCTCTGAACTAGAGAGTGAGGGGGAGGTGGAGCGGAGGGACGCACAGGTCTAACAGGTGGGGTGCGAGGCTATCTCTGGCGGGCAGTGTATAGGATGGGGCCAGCAGGGTAGTGTGTAAGGGGTGTTGTGCTCGGTAAGTGATGCCCAGCCTCGGTGTGAGGCTGGGACGCAGGCTGTGTCGAAGCGGAGGCAGCAGCAACAGAAGTGGAAGGCAAGATGTGCGACGAGGCAGCAAGAGAGGTTAGTGACACAGATGTGGGGACAGAAGTCACGACACTCTCGGTATAGACAGGGGCAGTGGGGTCAGACAGGCCACCAGCCGGGGTGGCCGTGGACAAAAGTGAGGTCAGGACCGCCACTGCGACGGTAAAGGAGGTCTCACCGCTATCAATAATAGTGGGTGGACGCTCGGTACTCAGAGAGGTGATAGGCTCAATGGACATAGGCTCAGCGGTGGTGGTGGTGGACTCAGCTAAGGTGCTCCCGACACTGACAGACGTGTGGATAGAAGTGTCAGGAGGTGCAGACAGAGCAGGCGTGGGCTGAGGGATCACGGGGTCAACATGTGGTGCAGGGGTGCCTGCTCAGCATCCTCAGCCTCAAGCACGTAGGCAGCGGGGATAAGGAGATCCATCGCTGGAATCTAATCCCCGTGGCCCGATCCAATGTGTGTCTGAGCAAGGCTTGGAAGAACCATGTAGTCAGCACTAAAGGGACCGTGCAACCACACCCAGTGCCTGCGACCGTGGGGACGAAGCATCTTCATCTAGGCCATAACATCTATCGAGAGTGCGGTGGGGCCCGGGGCTCGACGCAAGTCATCAGGTAGGTCCACGCCGGTCATAAGGGCCAGAAGTGTGATCAGACCGCCGCAATAAATAGGTGAGCGAGCGCTCACCAAAATGATGATGCGGTCCAGAAACCAACTAGCAATGTCAATCTCGATGGTGGGGACCAGTTCGTCGCTACCCCTAAGGAGAACCCTAGGGCGAGTCATCACGTAGAGCATATAGAGCTCTGGCGTAGACATGGTCACAGGCTCGTACCTCGCTAGAAAAGTAGTCTCCATGAGGCGCTGTGCAATGCGGAGGCAGGGGAGCAGGATGGCTGAGGCCTTGGCCCTACTAGGGTCAAAGCCAAGTGTGGATCCCGTGATCCGTGTCCAGAAGGTGGAGGTGTCGAACGACGGGGGTGGGATGTGCGTGGGAGCGTAGGCACAGTCAGGGACAGGGACAACGGGCCACTGGAAGAATGCTCTAAGAATGTCGAGAGTGATCTCGCACTCTCGATCCATCAATCGGAACGTGCATCCTCCAGGGGTCTGGTCAATAGAGCTCAGGACCTCAAGTGTCGGGCGGATATAAGTGTCCGCCGACACCGACAAAAAGTCACGCCATCCCATGTTGTCGTACAATGTGAGAAGCCCCTTGAGTATCCCTAGGCAGTCAAGGTCAGCTAAGTGCATGAACCTAGAGGGTACTATCGAGCGATGGTAGATACGCTCGAACCTGGCGTGGTGTGCGTCATTTCGAAACGTGATCCCCATCGGCCCGACAACAGGAGCGGGTGGAGGGACATGATCTGCAAGGATAGGCTGTGTGGGTGGTGGTGGCGGGCTAGGTGGAGGGGAGTCCTCCCTAGCATGAGAGGGACCGGCATCATCGGTCCTCTTCCACTTCGAAGAGGCTCCCCGCGTGCGTGGCCTAGTGCGCGGCGGCATGTGTGCCGTGAGACGTGTCCCAACCTAAAAATAATAATGCGGCGTGCTAAGTGATGGAACGAATGTACCTGAACATGCCGCGAGAGCAATAAGTGGTGCGTGCGAAGAGACACCTCCGCCGCGAAGCTCAATGCACGTCCAAAAGCTCCCCAAAGATCCCCCAAGCTAGCCTGCAAATCAAACAATCGAATCAGCAAATAATATTCAATATATATGGGGGAGATGGGGGATAATAGATAGATATAAGAATTAATTTGGGTTAGGGGCTCAACGGGCATACTGATCAAGAGAAACGGTGAGAAAAGGGGGTTTTGGGGCAAAAGAGGGTGATTGGGGGCGGTGGAGGCCGGCGCCGGCGAGGTGGAGTGGCGGTCGAACGTCGGCGTGGGGAGGGACGGCGATCGTTGGTGACGTGGGCTCAATTCGGGTGCGGGATGCGAAGCAGCGGCCGAGGGGAAAGCAAGCGACATCGGCTCGGGTTCGATTTGTGAAATTTTGGGTGTTTAGAAATTCGCACCCGCCTCTTAACTTATATAGAAATTGTTACGACTCGGCCGAGTGGAAATGTCACTCGGCCGAGTGCGTAAACGAAAAAAATTTCGAAAAATCTCATCCCTACTTACGACTCGGCCGAGTGGCTTTGCTTCACTCGGTCGAAGGGAGAAAATCCACTCGGCCGAGCAACACTGCCACTCAGCAATTTTTGAGCTAGGAGTGTATCTGTTTCACTCGGCCGAGTGACAAGTCACTCGCCCGAGTGGCAATTAAAACTAAAACTTACAGAAATTAACAGAGAGTTGGTCTGCAGAAACTTCCCTATTTTGTGCTCCACTCGGCCGAGTGGAGTCTTTACTCGGCCGAGTGGCATAGGCTACTCGGCCGAGTGACGTGCTGTTTTCTGCATCGGCTCTCCGTTTTTGCTCTGGTCTCTGTTTTTCTTCCTCCAGTCTGTTTCTTCCTCCTCATAAGGCCTGAACGCATTCCTGCAGTGCTCTTCCTTGCCTCGATCATCCTCCATATGATTGATCTCCCTTTCTCCTTCTCCTGTCATGAAAAATAGGACCCGTTGTCACGATTTTCATGGACAAAAGACTCTAAAAACTAACGAAAGGCTAAACCAAAAATGAAAATCAAATAAAAATAATGCAAAAACCGTCGGGTTGCCTCCCAACAAGCGCTCATTTAAGGTCGTGAGCTCGACCCCGTAAGATATTCGTTTATCTTACGATATTGGGCGCAGATGAGATGCACCCGTCAAACTTGTCGGGAAGGCCGCTTGGGTTCGGGTCATGATGTTCATCGGTCTTCCTCGATGCCTCCTCTTCATGGGCAATGTTAGGGGATAAGTCCCCCAAGCTAGAGCTTGTTCCTATCTTCTTCTTGGCCGGTGACACCGATCTTCCATTCGGTAGAGCTTTCTTTGGATTCTTGGCCTTTGAGAGCTTACAAAGCTCTCGTATTCTTGCGACATCAGCATCGCCTTCTTCATCATCTGTGGAGCTATCTGGAGGGTCCTCTAATTTCTCTTCTTCACCCGAAGCTTGGCCTTCTTCGAAGCCATCGTCATGGAGAGCACCAATAGAGTGGGGGATTGCTTCTTTAATCACTTCATCGAGAAGATATGAAGGATCATGGGGACGGCCCTTGAGTAGATATACGCAATTCACTTCATCGGAGGGGACTCCTTCGGAATAATGCTTGAGCTGTTGTCCATTCACTTTGAATGTGGCTCCGTCTTTACAATCCAATTCAAAAGCTCCTCCCGGTTGTATGTGCTTAATGGTGAATGGTCCGGACCATCACGATCTCAATTTTTCGGGAAAGAGGCGGAGCCGGGAATTGAATATGAGGACTTTATCTCCGACCTTGAAGTCCGAGACTATGATGCGTGCGTCGTGGAGGATTTTAGTCCTTTCCTTATAAATCCTTGAGCTTTCATAGGCATCACGTCTAATCTCGTCAAGCTCATTAATGTCTAAGAGTCACCTCACCGCCGCACTCTTGTAGTCATAGTTGAATGTCTTAATAGCCCAATATGCGCGGTGCTCCAACTCTACCGGCAAGTGACAAGCCTTCTCATAAAAAAGTCGGTACGGTGTGGTGCCAATAGGAGTGCGAAAGGCCGTACGATAAGCCCATAGTGCATCGTCCAATTTCATTGACCAATCTTTTCTAGATCTATCTACGGTCTTTTCTAGAATTTGGTTGATTTCTCGGTTCGACACCTCCACTTGGCTACTCGTTTGGGGATGGTATGCCATGCCAACTCTATGATTCACCCCATATCTTTTCAACATGGCTTCAAATTTGTTCTCTATAAAGTGGCTTCCCCCATTGCTTATCAAAGTACGAGGCACTCCAAAGCGTGGGAAGATGTTATGCTTGAAAAACTTGGATACCACCCTCGCATCATTAGTAGGGGTCGCAATGGCTTCCACCCATTTAGAAACGTAGTCCACGGCTAGTAAGATATACTTGTTTCCTTTGCTGGACGGAAAAGGTCCCATGAAGTCCACTCCCCAACAATCGAATAGCTCAACTTCTAGAATGGGCCTCATCGGCATCTCGTTTCGCCTTGATATATTCTCGGTCCTTTGGCATCGATCGCATCCCTTGACGAAGTCATGCGTATCCTTGAACATGGTCGGCCAAAAGAATCCGCATTGTAATATCTTAGCGGTGGTCTTAGATGAGACGTGATGTCCCCCGCATGGCATACCATGGCAATGCAAGATGATAGACGCGGCTTCCTCCTTGGAAACATATCTACGAATAACACCATCCTTGCAAATCTTGAAGAGATACGGATCTTCCCAAAAATAATTTCGGACTTCGTGCATAAACCTCCTCTTTTGTTGTGTGGGCATTCCGCATGGTTTTATCCCACAAGCCAAATAATTGACGAAATCCGCATACCAAGGCACCTCTCCGGGCCATATGGCATATAGCCTCTCATCAACGAATGTGTCATTGATAGGTAGGCTCTCGTCCTCCTCGCCACGAATAAGCCTAGATAAGTGGTCCGCCACTACGTTGTCCGTTCGCTTCTTGTCCCTAATCTCCAAGTCAAATTCTTGCAACAAAAGTATCCATCTTACCAATATTTGTTTTGCCTCTTTCTTGCTTAGAAGATACTTCAATGCCGCATGGTCGGTGTGGACAAAAACCTTTGATCCAAGGAGGTAGGAACGGAACTTCTCGATGGAGTAGACAACCGCTAAAAGCTCTTTCTCGGTGGTAGTATAATTTTTCTGCCCGTCGTCCAATGTCTTGCTAGCATAGAATATAGCGTGAAGCTTTTTGTCTTTCCTTTGTCCTAGCATCGCTCCGATGGCTTGGTCACTTGCATCACACATGAGCTCGAAGGGAAGGCTCCAATCCGGCTGTTACATGATGGGGGCAGAGATGAGTGCTTCCTTCAACGTATTAAATGCTTGCAAGCACTCTCCTGAAAATACAAAGGGGCATCTTTAGCAAGTAAGGAAGTGAGTGGTCGGGCAATTAGGGCAAAGTCTTTGATAAAGCGGCGATAAAACCCCGCATGACCAAGGAAGCCTCTAATGCCCTTTACATTAATATGAGGAGAGAGTTTTTCGATTACCTCAACCTTCGCCTTATCAACCTCAATCCCTCTAGAGGACACAAGATGCCCAAGCACTATCCCCTCGGTGACCATAAAATGACATTTTTCCCAATTAAGGGTGAGATTGTTTTGTTGGCATCGTTTGAGAACTTTGGTAAGATTAGCCAAACAAGAATCAAACTCACTTCCATACACAGAAAAATCATCCATGAAGACTTCCATATTATTTTCAATGTAATCAGAAAAGATTGATGTCATGCACCTTTGGAAAGTGGCGGGAGCATTTGAAAGCCCAAAGGGCATTCTACGATAGGCATATGTGCCATAGGGGCATGTAAAAGTAGTCTTTTCTTGGTCATCCTCATGCAAAGGGATTTGAAAGAATCCCGAATACCCATCCAAATAACAAAAGTATTTATGTTTAGCAAGGCGTTCAAGCATTTGATCAATGAAGGGTAATGTGTAATGGTCTTTTCGGGTGGCCTTATTCAGTTTCCTATAATCAATACACATCCGCCATCCCGTGACAGTGCGTATAGAGATGGGCTCTCCTTTTTCGTTTTTTATAACAGTCATCCCCCCTTTTTTGGGGACAACGTGAACGGGGCTAACCCATCTACTGTCGGAGATAGGATAGATAATTCCGGCTTCAAGTAATTTAAGAATATCTTTCTTAACCACCTTCTTCATGTTAGGTTTCAACCGCCTTTGAGGCTCTATGGAGGTCATGTCAGTGTTTTCCAAATGGATTCTATGCGTGCAAAGCCTAGGGCTTATTCCCTTAAGATCAGAGATAGTGTAGCCGATGACATCCTTGTGACTCCTAAGGACGTCTAGGAGTCTTTCAAGTTGATCATGGGTGAGGTGGGCATTAACAATCACCGGAAAGGTCAATTTACTACCCAAGAAAGCATACCTTAGATTCGGTGGTAATTGTTTTAGCTCTACCTCAGGAGGCATTGTACCCTCTACTTCCTCTGCTTGTGAGAGTTCGGCTTCTTCATCAATATCCGAGTCTAGTTCTTGCTCATGTGATGCGCTCTTGTGTGGAGGCTCAGATTCGCTTCTTAGCGAGGACGGTGCGTCGGAATAGACACTGCACACCTCCGTGTGGGCATCGATGGGATCGCCATTGAGCTCCGGTCCAAGCCTGAGATCAAGAGATGCGTCAGTAAGTTCACAAAAATAAGAGTAAGGGTCGTAGAGTGTACTTCCCTGAATCTCGGCTTGATCAATGGATTCCTCGGAAGAGCAGTACTCTTCAATGCATGTTCCACCATTTTCAAAACATAACTTGCCGTCCCTCACATCAACTCTGATGTTGCCCTCTATAGTCCCTTCCGGGGAGATTTGATCCATCACAAAGATGGCAAATTGTTGCTCAATGGGGTCCTCGATATCAACGGCGAATGCCCCTATGGTATGGACCTCATCAACAAGTTCTTTAAGAATGCTCGCAAAGGAGTCATCATCTCCCTGGCTTGACTCAGTCATTAACATTGCCTCACCCATGTTCCTGTTAAGATCTTATGGAGAAATAAGGGAAAACAAGTAAATTGGGCAGCAAACAGAGTCAAAAAGGAAAAATAAAGAAAGAAAGATGGATAGATGGTGAGTGATAACCGGATAGATGGTGAAACAGAGTCATCTCCCTGGCTTGACAAAATCAAAAACCGTCAATAGCACCATCCCCGGCAACAGCGACAAAAACTTGGTCGGCGCCCCGGACATACACACGGGGCACGATTGTAGTTTTACCGCAAGCGCACAGTCAAGTGGCGTGCGGGTATCGAACTCAGGGAGGAACAATGACGGTGTCTCGTTCTAATCACCTAGCTATCGAAATGGTCGAGAATAATCTGGGGTAAAATTGTCACAATTGTTCGTATATCTATAGAAATATCAATAAAATAAAGCGCATAGGGATATGGAATCCCCGCTACGGACCGTATCTCATCATTGTGATTCGTAGGTTAAATCATTGCTAGACTTGAATTTTAGGTGATCTAGTCGCAACTAAATGTAGAACCAAGCTCACGCTCTCGCGCTATTGCCTATCTATAGCAAACCTAGGTTAGGGCCCAATCTCTTGCAAACCCCAACCTAAGCCGCTAGCGTGAATAATGACATCATCGTTCAACCGTACCTCGAGCCCACTCTCATGCAAGCTTGAGCTACGACCTAGGTTGAGATAGTTCCTACCCGTCCAATCTCTTGCAAACGGGTATGGGTATAGAATTACGATTGAAAACCCTAGCATTGGTCCAATCTCTTGCAAACCAATTCTTGAAAAGTCCAATCGTAAATCTAAATCGAATTTCTAGGGCTTCCTATCAATTGGGATCCAATCTCTTGCAAATCCCAATCAATATGAATCCCTAGCTATCCGTAATCAATCAATCCCAACCTAACCCTAATCAATTCTAGCAAGAATTTCACCAATTCATTACAATTTAGAAATATGGTTCATAGGGTTCATCCCTATGCCCTAGGACAATAAAACTACTCACTAATCATCATGCAATTCATAAGAAATTCAATAGAAAATTCAGCACAAATCATTGCAATAGAAAAATTATCAATAAAAATGGAGTTTTTGACAAGAAAGGAGACAAACCAATGAGAACCTAATAGCATCCAACAAAAATAACCTTTTAATCTCCAAGAGAAAAGCTAAATCTATTGATCTAAAAAGCTCTCTAAAAAGGCTGCCAGAAGTATCAAAAAGTTCTTCTAAACTAGGGCAAAATCTGGGTTTAAATACCCCTCAAAATCGCCCAAAAAATCGTGACAATAATGCCCCTGCGCAGCTCAAAAATCGCAGTTAACGCAGCAGGCGGGGCGGCCCACTCGGCCAAGTGACAAATGTCACTCGGCCGAGTGACAAACCCTGTACAATTACAGAAATTTCGGGATTTTTGGGGTCTGTCATCGGAAGGTGACTCGGCCGAGTGACTTTACTCACTCGGCCGATGGGCATTTCTTGCTCGGCCGAGTCGGAATCGTCAAAAGCCTGTACATTTACAGTAAGTCGGCCTCTTTTGAAGTGGAATTTCCCATGCCACTCGGGCGAGGAGATTTCCGTGCTCGGCCGAGTAGACTATCGTTACTCGGCCTAGTACACGCCGATTTCCTTCTGTTGATGCGTGTCCGTTCTGGCCGGCCGAGTGGTCTTCTGGCTCGGCCGAGTGAGTACTTCACTCGGCCGAGTGAGATGCTGCAAATGCCCAGTCTTCATCTTTTCGCCTCCTCGTCACTCCTACGACGTTCCTTCTTCCTCCACTTGTCTCCTATCGCCGAATAGTCCTCAAAAGAGCGTCGGGTGACACTTCGGAGTGGGTGCAAATCCTCTTGATCTCAAAATCACTCCGAATCGCTCCATATCTCCTGAAATACGACAAAAACAAGAAATCGTGAAAAGCA
The DNA here is from genome assembly GCA_030789695.1 of Scilla litardierei. NCBI lineage: Eukaryota > Viridiplantae > Streptophyta > Magnoliopsida > Asparagales > Asparagaceae > Scilla > Scilla litardierei. The sequence goes on along the minus strand of CM061131.1, from coordinate 49,011,620 downwards.
TTGAAATATTTTCGAATAATTATGAAAAACGCGATATGAGCGATCAAAGTGGCATGCAAACATACAGAAAAAGGGTGTAAAATACAGAGCGATCAATTACATCAGGCTATAGGTCTGTAATCTCCTAGGCCCGTTGCATTAGGCCCCTTAGGCACAAGGGTTAGGAAAGTGTGGTTTATCCGCCCAAGTAACTTCCCAGTTCTGAAAAATGACTGGACCGCATTCACAACATCCTCCTCAATGAGATACCAGTTCCTTTGGTAAAAATAGGCGTTGTAACCATCAGGCCCCGGGGCCTTATCAGCCCCCATCTGAAAGACGGCATTTTAAATATCTTCTTTAGATATTCTTCTCTCAAACCACCTGGCTGCCTCCTTTGTAATAGTACGTTTAGTAACAAGTATTGGAAAGATCTGCCAATAATGGGTTTGGTTATAAAAATCCTTATAGAAAATAGGGGCTTCATATTTTAGCTCCTCAAATGTCCCAATTTTTTCCCCATTTGGATTGATAAGATGCCCCAGGTTGTTGTGCCCTTGCCTAGCCTTCATAGCTGTGTAAAAGAACTTTGTATTCCTGTCTCCAAGGCTCAGCCAATCCTGACGGCTTTTCTGCCGGTACATTTTCTCCTCCATTTCCAATAATCTAGCCAATTTGCATGATAACTGCTGCTCCTTATGTTGTAGGTCCACATTCTGTTGGAGAGCAGGATCACTTCTTACCTCATCAAGTGCCTTCGACAATAGGGAATATTGTGATTGGCCTCCTGCTGTTTAGCCCAAGGACGTAATGTAGCTTTAAGAAGCCTGAGCTTTTGAACCAGACAAAACATAGGGGTTCCAATTATTTGCTGCTTCCAATTCTCTTCCAAAAACTCATTGAAACCTGACCATTTAGTCCAATGATTAAAGAACTTAAATGGTTTGGGATTTGAAGATACTTGGGCGTGCAAATTGATCACCATGGGAGAGTGATCACTAGTATGTGGGTCGAGGTATTCAGCAAAAGACTCCGTAAGCTTGGTGATCCATACATTGTTGCAAAGCACCATGTCCAATTGAGCAGCAATTCTCCCTCTTCCAATTCTTTTGTTGCACCAGGTAAGCCTGGAACCTGCACTCTTCAGCTCTTGAAGAGAGTAATCATTAACACAATTATAAAAATCCTCCACCATGTTTCCATCCAGCTGCCGCCCACCTATCTTATCTTTCGTGTAGAGGACACAGTTAAAATCCCCACATATTAACCAAGCTTCTCCTTTTAAGGCCATAGCTTCCCCCTGTAGGTGTTGCCACAGGATTCGCCTTTCAATGCTAGTGTTAAGGGCATAAACCACAGACAGTATTACCGTGAGGCCGCCAACATTTTTGCATCTCAGAGTTATGTGCTGGCTTAAAGAGTATAGCTTTTGCGCATGCCATACACTAGGATCCACTCCAATCAAAATCCTACCCCCATGATGATTGGAATAGTTATCAATAATGTCCCAGTTATTGGGGAAACAAGCTTTAATTCTGATATTACCCGCCTTCAGCTTAGTTTCCAGCAAGGCCACCATAGTCGGTTTTAGAACTCTAAGTCTGTCTTTAAGGTCCCTACGCCTCACTGAGTTGTTGAGGCCCCTCGTGTTCCAGATGAACATAGTCATTAAGAAGAGTTGGGGAGTTCTCGCAACTGGCTACTATTCAGAAGCGAACTTTTACAGACCTTAACACCTTGGACCGGCTTTGAGGAGGTATGACTTTTAGAGGTTCCGAGATTAATGCCCAGCTCCACCTGCTCATCTTCTAATTCAGGATTAATCATTGAAAGAATTGCTGGCATTGTTTCGATCTCCGCTTCATTTCCTTCTTCAAGTGATGGCTGAACTGCAGATGTAGGGTGCGCTACAGGCAATTTTGGCTGTTCCAGAGTATCCGCAACCTTGTTAACCTCATCTACTGTACTGATTGGTTCACCAGAAGCCAGCAACATGTCCTTCACCGTGTCTTTGCCTTTTGGATTAGAGTCTTCAGGTGTCTTGCAAACAGTTTGCTCCACCGCATCAACATGCTCCTGAGCCAAAACACTTTCCCCTCCTTCCTGACTTTGATCAGTGTCATCCACATCAGGACCAAGTACCGAAGTAGTTGATATAGAATTTAATTTTCCAGTACCTTGATTAGAGGCGTTAGGGGTAGCAGTATGTGTTACAGTCTCTTCTCTTTGGATTGAAGGAAGCTTTATGGTATCAGGGCATTTTGCATTTGTATGACCAAAGAATTCACAGCGGCTGCAGCATGGGGGCTCCCCCTCAAACTTAGTAGCAATAGTAATAACAACCCTGTCATTTAACTCAACATCCATAGACTTCTGCAGCGGTTTCTTTGCTTCAACCTCAACTAAGCACCTCACATATGAAAGGCGTTCCAATTTCTCCGTTGCACGATCCATGCATATAGGCTTGCCCAGGACCGAAACAATTATATTTAGAATGTCACGGGTCCACATATTTATGGGGAGGCCATGCAATTGGACCCAGACCGGAACGGAACATAGCATATCACGATCATGTTACAGAGTAGGGGACCAACGTTGGAGAACTGTTACTCTGCCATCAAAGAGCCAAGGACCCCCGTACAAAATTCTTTCACACTCCTCTTCGCATTCAAAACGGAAATAGAAGAACCCATTATCCCGACTATATATGTGTACTCCTTTCTTTGGCTTCCACAACCTATCAACCCACGCTCGCAATTGGCCATAATAGGGTGCATCGCCCAACACATATCCAACTAAGGTATTCCTCCACATTTCAGACCCTTTTTCTATCAAGGTCCCTGGAACTCGGGCAATGAGGGAACCATCCTCTTTAATTGTTGGAGGAATGAAAGACATTGTCATCGATTCTTCGTAAGATCTACGATTAGCACACACATCAGCGAAGGATAGTTTAGCAGATGAAGTGTTGATCGTTAGGGCTACCTTCGGTCTAACGGGCAATCTGTCAAACACCTTCTTTGCATTAGGATTTTTGCCATTACCTTTTGTCCCTTGAGTCACAGGACGGTAGTTGATTGGATCCTGTTTGGGACGGTGCACAAATCGTCCATTCCTTATGGCCTTGATGTTACCATCGCCCTAAGCAATGTTGTCACGAGGTGATATTTTCCTTGTGACTTGGATCCAATCTTCAGAGTTCTTCGATCCCTCTCCATGCTCCTCAGATCTAGAATTCTCAGGGAAGTGCTTCTCTTGCAAGCCCTTCTGAATTTTGTCGTCAGTGTTTCCCCTGAATCATTTCTTCTTCCTCCAACGATGTGCCCTAGTTCGCCCGGATCGCTTGGAACGTCGCCTCCGTGAATATCGGCCCCCTCCATGTATCTATTTGTTTGATGTGTGTTTATATTTGGTTATCTTTTATGCCTTATATTACTATGTTTTTTCTCTCTTAATTTAGATGGATAATAAATGCCTAGTGGAAAGTGCCTCTATGCACACGATCCTCCAAGATATTTGCTTTTTTCAAAGAATACATAAATACGATGGAACCGTGAATACAATCTCCGGTCCGTCAGGAATAATTGAAGGATCAGGGGAAGCACATTTTATGCTCCCCAACAAAATACAACTCCTAATAAAAAATGCTCTTTTCTCCCCTAGCTCTCATAGAAATCTGTTAAGTTTTAAAGATATCCGTTTAAACAGATACCACCTAGAGATGGTGAACAAACAAAACAGAGAATTCTTGTACGTAATGACTCATAAAAATGGTGCTAAAACCATCGTCGATCATTTTGAGGGACTCCTGTCCGGTCTCTACCATACAAAGATAAGAGCAATGGAAGCAAACACACTTGAGCACCAGAAGTGCGATGATCGACCAGAATTCCAACTCTGGCACAATAGACTTGGACACCCTGGAAGGAACATGATGCATTGCATCATATCCCAATCCTGTGGAATTAACTCGAAAAGCCCGAAGCTACTTCGAAAGGGTGCATTTCCTTGACCCCCTTGTCACAAAGGGAAATTGATTACGAGACCATCTCCACTTAAAGTGGACTCAGAGTCTCCCAGCTTCCTAGAGAGAATACACGGAGACATTTGCGGGCCTATTCACCCCGCAAGTGCCCCATTTCGGTAGTACATGGTACTGATTGACGCATCTTCCAAATGGTCGTATGTGTGCCTCCTGTCCACCCGCAACGTAGCCTTTGAAAAGCTATTGGCACAGATCATTAAGTTGCGGGCACATTTCCCAGACAACCAGATCAAGAAATTGCGGCTGGACAATGCTGGGGAATTCACATCACAAGTCTTCCTAGACTACTGCCAAGCAACTGACATTGAAGTTGAACATCCTGTAGCTCATGTTCACGCCCAGAATGGGTTAGCCGAATCTTTTATAAAGAGACTACAATGGATTGCTCGTCCATTATTGATGCAATGCCAGTTGCTGGTAAATGCATGGGGACATGTCATCTTGCATGCTGCATCGCTAATAAGATTACGACCGTCAGGAAGTCAATCTTATTCTTCAATGGAACTCGCATATGGGACTCCATTGGATATCTCTCACCTGGGGATATTCGGATGCGCTGTCTATGTCCCCATAGCACCACCGTAGAGGACCAAGATGGATCCTCAACGTCGACTGGGTATCTACATAGGATTAGACTCACCATTGATCATTAGATACCTGGAACCCCTAACGGGGGACGCCTTTAAGGCACGTCTAGCAGATTGTGAGTTTGACGAAAGTACCTTTTCAAAACTAGACATTAACACAGAGAAGACAGAAGCTTCAAAGACCATTTCAAGGGATATCAAAACTTTACCCCATTTTGATCCGCGTACAAACCAATGTGAAGACGAGATCCTGAAGATCATCCAAATACAGAATACAGCTCACATTTTACATGACAAATTTACTGACAACAATAAGATTGTCAGATCACACGTCCCTGCTACAACACGCCAGCTAGGATTGACATACCCAAAGATGGATGCAATCCACCTACAGCAGAAGTGGCCATCCTCAACAAAAGAGAGGGTGACCCCCAGGTGTTGGATCCTGACAGAACAACGATGTTAGGATAGAAATAAAGTAGAGACTTACGTTTGCGTACGCAGCACCGTAATCTCTGAACTTTGCCCTCGGATTCGCCACAACGGTCGATACTTCGTCATAGAGGATCGAAGCAGAGTTTCACCGCCTAAATCTCTAATTAGAAGAGGATTTTAATGGAAGGGAGAAGAAGAACATAAGATGCCTTATGCAAACTTATGGCATGGAAAGTGTGAATGAATGCCTTACCCTTGGGTCCTATTTATAGGCTTTAGGGGTAGTTATTGTAGGAAATAACTAAATATAAGCTTATTAGCCTTTATTAGCACATTCATTTATCTTCTTCTTTATCCACTTATCAAGTGCCATTTTGCACTTATAAAGTGGCTTTTTCCACTTATTGAGTGGCTTTTTCCACTTATCGAGTGGTCCTTTTCACACGAGAAAAGGTTCCCTTCGCGCACGCCTTCGTGCACGCGACATCTGAGGTCCGTATACCCTCATACATCCCCTCATGGGTGTATTTATGTCGTCCATATCCAAAATCTCCCACTCACACTTGAGGGGATTGTAAGGAAACTTATTTTCCTCTAACTCTTCTGTTTATCATACCGATAAATAGGCCGTGTGACCGTCATGCGCATAGAGTCTGCTGTTGTGCACTTGTTAGAGATACACAACACTCCTCGAGGTGCAAAGTTGAGTAGATCAACGCATGCTTTACCCTAGATTATTTCTTCACATTTCTTATACTTTATATTCAACAATTGAATCCCATCTGGATTGTAATTGGCTGGCCAGCTTTGAATCTTTAAAGTCCAAATGTGAATGCAAAATTAATCTTCCTCTTCTTGCGATCCTTTCGATCTTGACTTGACTTGCTTTTCTAACATGCCCTGCCGGACCGAATTAACCATAGTCCATAAGTAACATGCTAAGATAGCAATCACCCGGTCAAATCTAAAGGAACCAATTAGAGTCCATAAGGGTAATGAATTAAGACCCATGTGGTCTTTGGGTCTCACATAATAGTAAACTTATTTACTATTCTAACCCAATGGTTAAAAATGCATACGTAGTATGAATACGTATTACAACATCGCTCCTTTCCCAGGGAGTGTATGTCTCAATGATGTTGTAAGGATGATGATCAGACACCACAATGTCTGACTTTGAGTCCCTTTTTCTACTCAAATAATCCTTTGGACTCACATCCCGCATTTAGACAGATAGGAATTCAAAATCCTCTTAGATCTTCTGTAAGCATCCATATGATGCAGATCTTTCATGCGACCATTTTGTTTAAGTCATGACTTTAAATCATCCGTCTGATGATTTTGACTTTAAACAGGTCTCATCTCTATTCTATCTGTCTGATAGAATAAGGCGGTTGCTCATGTGAGAGAGCCAACCTCAATCTGTCCGACATACTAGAAAGTATAGCTGAGATTTCAAAAATGTATACAAACATTTCTCAAGAAATTCATATGCACTGTTTGAAAAAGAACTTATTCTTTTATTAAATTTAATCATTTACATACATGGGAATTTATATTGGTACAACTCAGCTCTTACGTAATCCTTGAGATGATAAGTGTTTGTAAAACACATCTCTGGGGATCGCCTTCGTAAGCGGATCCGCTACCATCTCATGCGTAGATATGTACCTTATGTCTACCTTCTTGGTCTTATCATAGTCTTTTGCAAATTTGTAGCGGATATCTATGTGTTTGGTCTTACAATGGAATTTCAGATCTTTGACATAGGCTATAGATGCTTGACTGTCGCTGTGTATGGGTACATCACCTGAGTCACTTGCATTAATTAGCATGTCTAAGAACTTCCTAAGCCAAACAGCCTCTTGGACTGCCATGCTAAATGCTACAAACTCGGCTTCCATGGTTGAAAGTGCGATGCAGGATTGTTTCTTGCTACTCCAGGATATTGCACCAGATCCGAGTAGAAAAACATATCCTGAGGTCGATCGTCGCTCATCGAGATCACCCGCCCAATCAGCATCAGTGTAGCCTTCGAGCCTCAAGGCATCTCCTTGATAACATAAATCAAAGTCTGCAGTTCCTTTGAGATACTGCATTATCCTCTTAACCGCTTTCCAGTGTACTTGCCCTGGGTTGGATTGGTAACGACTTACCATTCCAACGGCAAAATAGATGTCTGGTCTTGTACACATCATAGCGTACATAAGAATACCAACTGCACTGGAATATGTAACTTTTTCCATAATCTCTTTCTCCTTTTGGTTCTTAGGACATGATTTCAGACATAAATTATCGCTTTTGCTTATAGGAGTATCAATGGACTTGCAGTCCTGCATATTAAATCGTTATAGAACCTTCTTTATATAAGTCTCCTGTGAAAGAGAAAGAAGTTTCTTCGAATGATTCCTTGAAATCTTAACTCCAAGGATATATGCGGCTTCTCCCATTTCTTTCATCTCAAAAACTGATGAAAGCCAAGCCTTGATATCCATCACAAAGCCCTTGTCATTTCCGGCTATTAAAATGTCATCTACATATAGAGACATAATAACGTACTTGCTTTCATACGACCATTTTGTTTAAGTCATGACTCTAAATCGTCCGTCTGACGATTTTGACTTTAAACAGGTCTCATCTTTATTTTACCCGTCTGATAAAAAAAAGACGGTTGCTCATGTGAGAGAGCCAACCTTAATCTGTCCGACATACTAGAATTCAGCTGAGATTTCAAAAAATGTACACAAACATTTATTAAGAAATTCATATGCAATGTTGAAAAGAACTTATTCTTTTATTGAATTTGATCATTTACAGACATGGGAATTTACATTTGTACATCTCAGCTCTTACACAATCCTTGAGATGATAAGTGTTTGTAAAACACATCTCTGGGGATCGCTTTCGTAAGCGGATCCGCTATCATCTCATGAGTAGATATGTACCTTATGTCTACCTTCTTGGTCTTATCATAGTCTTTTGCAAATTTGTAGCGGATATCTATGTGTTTGGTCTTACAATGGAATTTAGGATCTTTGACATAGGCTATAGATGCTTGATTGTCGCTGTGTATAGGTACATCACCTGAGTCACTTGCATCAATCAGCCTGTCTAAGAACTTCCTAAGCCAAACAGCCTCTTGGACTGCCATGCTAAATGCAACAAACTCGGCTTCCATAGTTGAAAGTGCGATGCAGGATTGTTTCTTGCTACTCCAGGATATTGCACCAGATCCGAATAGAAAAACATATCCTGAGGTCGATCGTCGCTCATCGAGATCACCCGCCCAATCAGCATCAGTGTAGCCTTCGAGCCTCAAGGCCTCTCCTTGATAGCATAAAGCATAGTCTACAGTTCCTTTGAGATACCGCATTATCCTCTTAACCGCTTTCCAGTGTACTTGCCCTGGGTTGGATTGGTAACGACTTACCATTCCATTTGGTTCTTTGGACATGATTTCAGACATAAATTGTCGGACTTGCTTATAGGAGTATCAATGGACTTGCAGTCCTGCATATTAAACCGTTCTAGAACCTTCTTTATATAAGTCTCCTGTGAAAGAGAAAGAAGTTTCTTCGAACGATTCCTTGAAATCTTAACTCCAAGTATATATGCGACTTTTCCCATGTCTTTCATCTCAAAAACTGATGAAAGCCAAGCCTTGATATCCATCACAAAGCCCTTGTCATTTCCGGCTATTAAAATGTCATCTACATATAGAGACATAATAACGTACTTGCTCTTAATCCTCTTGATATATACGCAGTTGTCTTCATCAAGCATGGAAAAACCATTTGATAAGACAACTTCTTGAAATCGTATATACCATTGCCTCGAGGATTGTTTAAGACCATATATGGATTTACGAAGTTTACAAACCTTATGGTCGTTTTCTTCTTTTACAAACCCTGTTGGTTGTTCCATATAGATCTCCTCGTCCAATTTTCCATTGAGAAAGGCAGTTTTTACATCCATCTGATGTAATTCGAGGTCTAAGCAAGCTACCATTGCCAGAATCAGGCGAATCGAGGTAAAACGCACAACAGGTGAGAAGGTCTCTTCGTAGGTCTCTTCGTAGTCTATGCCTTCCTGTTGTGTAAAACCTTTCGCGACAAGGCGAGCTTTATATCTTTCTATAGAGCCATCAGCCTTATGTTTGATCTTGAGAACCCATTTGTTCCCAATTGCTCTACGTCCTCTGGGTAAGTCAACTAAGTCCCAGACTTGGTTAACTTTCATGGATTCCAATTCCTCCTTCATCGCTTCCATCCATTTGTCTTTTGCAGGGCATGATACGGCCTGTTTGAAAGTAGCAGGCTCGTCATCATCTTGTAGTAAAGTCATAAAGGTTTGCGGAAATTCATCCTCAAATCTTAGAGGAGCCAACCTTGTACGACTACTACGTCGTATTTGAGATTCTTCAAGTCCTTGTTGACTCGAATTTAGATCAATTCTAATATCACTCCCATTTGGAATGTCGTTAGAAATGCTCCCACTTGGATCATTATTCCCGTATGGAATAGGATTAGTATCATTCGTATCATCCATTGGTGAAGTTTGAAACGTATTTTCTTCTTCACCAAGAATTCTCCCACTCGAATGAGGTAATCCATCTTGATCATAAATCTCAAATAGAGATAAGTCCTGACTTATCTCGCCCTGTCTTGGAAACTTGTTTTCCAAGAAAGTGACATCTCTCGACTCAAATTCAATTAGACCACCATTGTCTTCCTGACTAACGAAAACATAACCTTTGGAGTTTTCAGCGTATCGTATAAAGATACATTTCCTTCCCCTTGGCCCAAGTTTTCCATACTTATGGGAGGAAATATGTGCGTAGGATGCACATCCCCAAGGTTTTAAAATGTTTAAGTCAGGAGACCTTTGGTTCCACAACTCATAAGGAGTGAAGCTAACTGATTTCGAGGGTACACGGTTCAAAATGAAAGTGGCCGTTAATAATGCATCACCCCAAAAGGTAATTGGCAAGTTAGCTAGCGCCATCATTGAACGGACCATTTACATTAAAGTCATATTCCTCCTTTCTGCAACACCATTTTGTTGAGGAGTATAAGGCATAGTTACATGATGTACTATGCCCTTTTCATCACAAAGTTCCTTAAAACTTGTTGATTGATATTCACCGCCCCTATCGGTTCGCAAGACCTTAATCTTGCGATCTAATTGATTCTCCACTAAACTCATATAGTTTTTAAAGCATGTTAATGCTTCACTTTTGTGGGATATCAAATAGATATGTCCGAATTGGGTGAAATCATCAATAAAAGTGATGAAATATGACTTCCCGCGCCTTGTCTTGACATTCATCGGACCACATATGTCCGAATGGATGAGCTGTAATGGAACCTCGGCCCTTGTACCGGTTCCAAACGGCTTGCGACAAGATTTCCCCACAAGGCAATGTTCGCAGGTCGACATATCGACCTTTGAAACATTGGATAGAAAGCCACGTTTGGCAAGTCTATCCATACGCGTTGATCCAATATGACCAAGCCTTGCGTGCCAACAAATTATATCAGACTCATAAGTAGAAGAATTTGCAACAAGGAAATTTTCATTACAATCAGAGGAATCATACATTGTATTTAATACAATAAATCCTTTAAATACATACCTAGTACCAATTAAGGAATTATTACAACACAAGTCCACTTTACAATAATGAAAAAACCAGCTATAACCAAGACCCATTAACACGACCACAGATACTATATTCCTTCGAATATCTGGAGCGAAGAGAACATCATGAAGTAGGAGAGTGCGGCCGTTGTCCAAGACTAGCTTGCAAGTCCCAACGCCTTTCACTTCAACACGTGTGTTGTTTCCTACATAGATCCACTTCGTTCCTTGGGGTATCCGATGATACTCCACGAAGGACTGTCTGTCCCTTGCTATGTGGTCGGTGGCACCTGAATCAATTATCCAAAATGGATTAGATTCCACAAGAAATATTGAACTAGAAACACATATGTAACTAGTATAATTACAAGTTACCTAGTCACCTCCACTCGTACACGAACGAGCATAGTGACCGAGCTTGGTGCACTTGAAGCACTTGATCCTCTTCAAGTCTTTATTCTTGTGCCATTTCTTGTGTCCACCCTTATGTTTGGGTTTCTTGGTCGACTTAGGTTGCTTATTACGTTCATTAGTAAACTTCGAACGATCTTTACGTTTCTTTCCCCCGTGTGAGGAACTAGCAACCATGTGCACTTCTGCACTTGGCTTGGCAGCCGCAAGCCGCTCTTCCACTAATTCGAGGTGCTTGGAAACATCGCTGAAGGTCTTGATGCTCTCATTGTGAGTAAGATGCATCTTCATTTGGTCCCACCCATTTGGTAGGGAACGTATGACTGCTTGGATTTGTTGCTCATCTGTGAGCACATGACCCGCATCCTTTAACTCTGAGATTTGATTTGCCATATGTCACAGATGTTTCCCTATGGAATGATCTGGACGTTTCTTGTATGAATCAAATCTTATAGTTAAGGCGCGAAGTTTGGACACCGATGTGCCACTAAACTTCTCCTCAAGCTTGGACCATATGTCCATGGTTAAGTCATGTTCTCGGAAGATGCGCATTATGTCATCAGCCATACTACTTAATAACGTAATGCGCGCTATCTTATTCTTCCGAGACCAAGCATCAAAAGCTTCCTTGTCTCGTCTGTATTGGGCCGTAGTGCCCAACTCGGGTTCAATCATTACGTTCTTTAGAGTTTCGAGCACTTCTTGCTCCTCTAGAACGTATTGTATCTTGATGGACCAAAGTTTGTAATTATCGCCGTTGAGTTTTTCACCTCTGTTTAACTCAGCGACGATATTCTTTGAAGCGGAAGACATTTTACTTTTAAAATGCTGCAAAAGACACAAAACCGAAGGTTTGATCAAAAACATTGCATTGAAAATTATTAAAATATAATTCCCATTTGAAATGATAATAGAATATCCCATTTGGATAGTTCTAATTTCAACTCCCACTTGGAATGATATTTATAATTTGATAAGTTACTTTCGAAAAATACTGAAGATGTACCCTAGAATCGGAAAGGTCACTACGTTTCCAATCACCATCTAGAGTAACTTTCAGTATTTCCCCATCACTTTATCAAATAAAAGTACTCTTATAGTACTTTGCAGCGGAAAGGCGTTTTTGAAAACGTATTTTTCAAAACGTACGAAAAACGTATTTTTCAAAATTGTATATTTCAACCTAGTACCCTTATGATACTAGTGAAATATTCGGCACTTCCTGGCCATTTGTTGGGGATGAGCCGTATCCGTGCCAAGTCCGGATTCCCCTTGAGGGGATTTTTCTGCAAGCCATTGTCGCCGGTTCCCATATGGATCCAGGCGCTTCTCCCCGTATGGGAGAATTTTGCCGCAGACGACTGTCGTTGGCCCCGTATGGGCTAGTCGGCATGTTCGTGTTCGACCAAGGCCTTTTGCCAAATTGGTCGACCAAAACTCCCGGATTGGTCGACCAATACCAATGATCTAAAACCCCTCCCGGCTAGGGCCTCTGCCCTGCCCGAGGCTGGCCAAGGGTAGGCCAGGGCCTCTGCCCTGGCCGAGGCCATGGCATTGGCCCTGGCCACTGCCAGGACCGGCCAGGCCGGCCCCTGGCCTTGGTCGAGGCCGGCCAGGGCCCCTTGGCCCTGGCCTGGCCTCGGTCAGGCCTGGCCTTGGCCACGGCCAGGGCCCCCTGGCCCTAGCCGGGGCCGGCCAGGTCCGGCCATGGCCCATATGGCCATGGCCGACCACCCCCTTACATGGGGTTGCCGCACACCCCGCCGGAGGGGTGGCCGTGGTGGTTATTGGCCGTAGCCAACCCCCTCCGCATGGGGAGGGGGGTGCATTGCCCTCATAGCCCATTTGGCCATGGTGATCAAGCACCAAAAGTCATCTTCCCCGATGGGAATAACTACCATCTTCTTCCTCGATGAAGCACCCGTTCGTCGAGAAAGTAGTTATTCTCTAATGACCGTGTGCCAAAATGGAAAAATAACATAATTTAAAGTTCGTAAACTACACACTCCACATGAAGAGAGTTCACATTCCCTATGAATGGAGACTCGGCATCCATGAAGAGTGCGAGCTTGACGATATGAACGGTCGGTTCTTCCCGTCACGGAGAGTTCCTGCCATATCCGTAATGACAGGAGACCCTAACATGAAAAGAACAACCGCTGCGTTCTCTCTGTCACGAAGCATTCCTACCATATCCATAATGATAGGATACCCATTCGTGAAAAAGACAACGCCTCGTTCATCGGTTCGACGGGGCGGCGGGTTGACCGGGGCGAACCCGTATGGCTCTGATACCAATGTTGGATCCCGACAAAACATCGACGTTAGGATCGAAATAAAGTAGAGACTTACGTTTGTGTACGCAGCACCGTAATCTCTGAACATTGCCCTCGGATTCGCCACAACGGTCGATACTTCGTCACAGAGGATTGAAGCAGAGTTTCACTGCCTAAATCTCTAATTAGAAGAGGATTTTAATGGAAGGGATAAGAAGAACATAAGATGCCTTATGCAAACTTATGGCATGGAAAGTGTGAATGAATGCCTTACCCTTGGGTCCTATTTAAAGGCTTTAGGGGTAGTTATTGTAGGAAATAACTAAATATAAGCTTATTAGCCTATATTAGCACATTCATTTATCTTCTTCTTTATCCACTTATCAAGTGCCATTTTGCACTTATAAAGTGGCTTTTTCCACTTATCGAGTGGCTTTTTCCACTTATCGAGTGGTCCTTTTCACACGAGAAAAGGTTCCCTTCGCGCACGCCTTCGTGCACGCGACATCTGAGGTCCGTATACCCTCATACATCCCCTCATGGGTGTATTTATGTCGTCCATATCCAACACCAGGCTCCAAAGATAAAAACCCTCGAAAGAGGAAAAGTCTTGGAGCAATGATAACGATACCACCACAGGATGCTGAGCTCACCCCAGATACCTCTCCACTCCTAAAACCCCTGAAGAGGAAAATATAGGAGAAATATCATTAAACTATGTACATGCCGGGGAGGTACTTGACAGAAAAACCACAATTATCGATGATAACTTCACACTCATTATTGCCAATCACGTCACTGAATACGACGATGAGACCGATCCACGCTCTCTAACAGAATGTAAATGCAGAGAGGATTGGCCAAAGTGGAACGAGGCAATATGAGTAGAGCTGGACTCACTCTCGAAGCGCAAATTTTTTGGACCTGCAGTCCTAACACCAAAGGGTGTTAAATATGTGGGATATAAATGGGTATTTATAAGAAAAAGAAACGAAAATAATGAGATCGTACGCTACAAAGTGCGTCTTGTTGCACAAGACTTTTCCCAAAGACCAGGAATAGACTATGATGATGGAATAGACTATGATGATACATATTCACCGGTCATGGATGCGATCACTTTCCATTTCATTATTAGCCTAACTACTATGGAAGGCCTGGATATGCAGCTGATTGATGTTGTGACTGCATACCTATATGGAAATATAGATAATGATATCTATATGAGACTTCCAGACGGATATAAAGTACCAATGAAAATGATAGAAAGACATCGGGACGTCTATTCTGTCAAACTCTAAAGATCACTGTATGGTCTAAAACAGTCGGGGAGAATGTGGTATAACAGACTCAGTGAATTCCTAGTGCACCAAGGATTCACAAATAATAAAGTCTGCCCTTGCATCTTTATAAGAGCAAAGGGAACATGATTCGTAATTATTGTCGTCTACGTAGACGACTTAAACTCAATCGGATCTCCTGAAGAGATTGCTGAGATATCCAAGAGACTCACACATACTTTTGAGATGAAAGACCTTGGCAAAACGAAGTTCTGCCTAGGATTACAAATCGAACACCTAAGCGGAGGAATCCTGTTACACCAATCCACACACACAAAGAAGTTGCTGAAAAACTTCCTTATGGACAAATGTCATCCGCTTAGTACACCAATGGTTGTCAGACCATTGGATGTTAATACGGACCCCTTCCGACAGCTGGAAGAGGGGGAGGAAGCACTGGGTCCCGAAGTACCCTACCTGAGTGCAATTGGAGCACTCCTATACCTGGCAAACTGCACGCGTCCCGATATAGCGTTCGCAGTTAACCTACTAGCCAGATACAGTTCAATGCCCTCAAAGCGCCACTGAAACGGAGTGAAACACTTTTTGCGCTACCTCCAAGGGTCAGTTGACCTGGGACTATACTTCAAGAAAGGTGTATCCTCCTACTTAGTTGGTTATGCAAATGCAGCATACAGGTCCGACCCGCACACCGCAAAATCCCAGACCGTCTTTGTTTTCACCTATGATGGAACAGCCATCTCATGGAGATCTGTGAAGCAGACTTCAACAGCAACCTCATCCAACCACTCCGAGCTCATTGCGATCCACGAAGCTAGCAGAGAATGCTTCTGGCTTCGTTCAGTCATCCACCACATCCTCGTGACTACCTGCCTGAAGACGGGAGATCTTAGACCAACCACCATGTACGAAGACAATGCTGCCTATATAGCACAACTACGAGGTGGCTACATCAAAGGTGACAGGACGAAGCACATTTTCCCCAAGCTCTTCTGGACGCATGAACAACAAGTAGACAACCAGATCGACATCTAGTAGATCCAGTCTTGCAACAACCTGTCAGATCTATTTACTAAAGCTTTACCTTGCTGTACCTTTAGAAAATTTGTATTAGGGATTGGGATGAGACAGTTGAAAGATCTACAAGCCTGAAGCTTGTACACATCAGGGGGATATAATGTTGAGTTGTACTCTTTTTCCCTTGGCTACTGGTTTTTCACAATGGGTTTTCCATAGCCAAAGGTTTTAACGAGGCAACCACATCATCTCTGGATCCAGAAGTATCCACCTCTGATGATATCCATCGATCAGGGGAAGTTACATAGACTTGTACTCTTTTCCCTTAGCCACTGGTTTTTCCCACTAGGTTTTCCATGGCAATGGTTTTGACGAGGCAAGAACTCTTAACTTAGGATCCAGAAGTATCCATACCCCCATAGTCAGAAAAGATCTGTGAACCCTGAAGCGCTCATATACGGCTTACAACAATAAATGGATAAGGGGAAGTGTTATAAACAGGCTTTTGTAGGCCCATTTGTATATTGGGTATCCACCCCATTATGTAACCATACTTCTATAAAAACAGGGCTACGAGTTCCGTAGCCACCAAGTTTACAACACATACAATAGTTTTTATAATCACATATATTAAATATTTCATTCATGGTATTTCTTATAATAAAAAATTATTAGCACGAGGCCAAACTTATCATTCTAACCGTAAACTACAGTAAACAAGACAGATAATAACTAAATAACTAAGGTCTCAGAGGAATTCTCAAATGATATTTGCCTTTTCCTCGATCAGTTCTTTCAGGCCTTTGCGAGTTACAATGCCCACAGACCTGATTACTAACACAGACCACTTTTTTGCAGGGTTGCATTTAAAAATTTACTTGGTTGCCATATATACTTTTTCCGCTTTTAACCTCTGTCTATTCATCCTCCTTCATCATCTTTCTCATCCTCTCGTAGCACCAGCGCTGACTAAAGCTGGCCCGAACCTCGTTCCTTGTCGGCCACCCCCCAAACACACACCACAGAACCCTATCCCCTCCCCTTCTTCATCACCAACTCTCTCACTCCCCCCTCTTCCAACCCTTCATTCCTCCCACTCCCCCTGATGATGGCCGCCGAGGGCGGGGTTTGGCGATGGATGTAGCTAGCGCCGGTGGTTGCGAGAAGAGGAAGAAGACGATGGAGGAGGATGACGGGGATAAAAGAGGAAAACATTAAGATATTGTGTTGTGTGTAAAGTAAAAAATGATTTTTAATTCGTTTGGGTGCATGTAAAGTGGTCTGTGCGTAGTAACTAGGTTTGTGTGCTTAGTGCCTCCCTATGCCTTTTCAGCTTTCATATTGAGCTAATCAAGACTTCACTAAATCATAATCATTCTTTAAATTGGTAGGTTTTGGATGTGGTCAGGGGCAGAACTACCTTGCAGCTGCACTGGGCAGTTACACAGGGCAAAAAAACCATAAAAATATATTTTTATACCTATTTCTCTCAGTTCCCCATGTGAACGAGATTAAAGTCTTCGTCTATAAGCATGTTCCTAAGCACTAGTCTGTACAATAGACTTCCTTGAACAAATAAGAAAAATATTAAAATCTTATTATTATAATAACCCATAAGAAGTTTATTGCTCCCAACCTCCCACTACAAGAGGTATGTTGTACAGGCTTATAGCCAGTACATGAGGGCTAAGGCTGAGTTGAGAAATGAGAAAAATGAACAAATAATATTTTTATAATAACCCACTTACCTCGCCCACGGGCCACAACAGTTCCCATTGTTCCCAGAATCCATTCTCTCTTTGGCTTTTAGCATTTTCTCCCCTCCTAAAGCTATCTGATCCACGCCCTTGCTCCACGAGACAAGTCTGTCGGCCACCGCACACGGCCACCTCCAGACCTCATGTACCCCAGACCCCGGTGATCCTTAGGAGCCATCCATCCTCTGCTTTCTGTTGTGAGTACTTTCTCAAATAGATAGGTTTCACTTGTTCACGCTACAAAAAATTTGATGCATTATTGGTGATTGGGGAGCTGATTTATTTCCGGCTCCAAGTTGTTGCATTCATTTGGGAAATCCTTCCATTGATTGATAATTCTTATTTTCTTCTTTTACATCAGGTGTTGTTGCTAATTGTTCTTAATTTATGAACTACTACCTGTAATCAGGTGTTGTTGCTAATAGTTCAGAAACAAGAAATGATGTAGTCTTGAAGTTGTTGCTGTATCGACTAGCTGAGCAAGTATCAAATGTAAAAGGCTTGAATTTTGAAAGAACCCAAAATGCTTGAATTTTCAAAAACCTATATTCAAGTTTGAGTTTATCTTTTCCTCATGTTTTAGAAGCACACTAGAAATAACCCGTGCACACAGTGCACGGCGCTAAAAACCCACACGAACAGGATGTGGTGCACACGTGCAACCGAAAAGTTATTTATTTAGTCATTTTACATTACTTTACGACAAATATCATTTATTTTGTAAAAAACTCTTGTATCATCAACAATGCGTTGGGGCATTGGACATCTGGGGTTCGATTTCCAATGGAGGCTTTTTACATTACTTTACATACAATAGTCATTTATTTTTTAAAATAATCTCGTGTACTATCACCATTTCTTTGTGGCCCAATGTCCATGGCAATTATGTAAGGGATCATATGTTATAGGTTTGATTTCAAGTGAGAAATTTTTTATTTCTTACATATATTTTGCATAATTATGAATTTATTATTAAAAAATTTGTACATTAAATTTGATTTTGATTCATATGCTAATACATCATGCGTGGACAGAATTGTATACAACTTGCCCTGAGCAACTAAGGGCAACAAAAAAAATAAAATTTATGATTAAGTATAATAATAAGCATCCTCTCTCTCTCTCTCTCTCACTTTCTCCTTACACACACATTACCTCTCACTTTTCTAACTCTTTTTCTCTCTAACTCTAACTCTTCTCTATCTCTAAATTAATGTAAAAAAATTCTATATAAACTATCATTTACTTATGCTTGTGTGTGTATATGTATTAATGTAAAAAAAATTAATCTTCAATTATTATTTTTTATAAAATATTATTTTTATAAGTACGTATGGCTATGTGTAAGATATTATATTGTCAACTTAAATAGATATTTTATATGTTATATATCATCTTTTGAATATATGAATAATTAGCTATTGACCCGGAGGGGGTTGGTTTAGTGGGAAGTGTGTTCCTCTCCACAGGAGAGGCGATGGATCGAGGAACGATGACTATCTCGCTTAATTCCATCGACTAACCTAGTATGCGGCTGTGGGTTGATCACTCCGTCTTTTACACCTTTTTTCTGCATGTTTGCATGCCATTAAGATCGCTCAAATCGTGTTTTTACGTTTATTCGACAATATTGCGATGCTTTTCACGATTTGTTGTTTTTGTCGTATTTCAGGAGATTTGGAGCGATTTGGAGTGATTCTGAGATGCACTCACTCCGGAGTGTCATCGACGAATCTTTTGAGGGATATTCTGCGATTGGAGAGGAGTGGAAGAAGAAAGAATGTCGCAGGAGCGATGAGGAGGCAAAAATAAGAAGAATGTTCATTTTCAGCCTGCCACTCGGCCGAGTGAAGGAGTCACTCGGTCGAGCATAGACAGCCCGCTCGGCCGGCCAGATCAGACACGCAACAGAGCTATATCAGCGTGCACTCGGCCAAGCAACGCCATACCACTCGGCCGAGCACCGAGTCACCCCTCACCCGAGTGGAGCCAAGACGACGGCAACCAAAACTTCCAACTCTCTGGAATCCGTCAGTCAGCCCCAAAGACCGACTCGACCGAGTGACGAACGACCGTCCGCCCGAGTGAAGAACGCCCATCGCCCGAGTGAAGAAAAGTCACTCGGCCGAGTGACTCCCGAGGAGACGACCCCCAAGACCTCCAACTCTCTGGAATCCGTCAGGGTCTCTCACTCGGCCGAGTGACATTTGTCACTCGGCCGAGTGAGCCGCGCTGCCTGTAGCGTAAACTGCGATTTTGAGGCTGTGCAGGGGCATTTTCGTCAGGATTTTTTGGGCGATTTTCAGGGGTATTTAACCCCAGTTTTTAACCTAGTTTAGAGAGCTTTTTTAGAACTTTTTGCAGCCTTTTTTGATTAACTTTTTAGGAATTAGATTTAGCTTTTAGGGAGGAGAGAAAAGTGTTGATTTGTTGGATGCCCTTTTGTTCTTCATTGGTTTGTCTCTCCCTCCCTCAAACACTCCATTTTTATTGATATTTTGAATATTGCAATGAATTCTATTGATTTTGATTGTGAATTTCTATTGCATTTTATTATGAATTGTGAGTAGTTTTATCGTCTTAGGGCGTAGGGATGAACCCTACGAACCCTATTTCTAATTTGTGATGAATTGGTGAAATTCTTGCTAGAATTGATTAGGGTTAGTTTGGGATTGCTATAATACGAATAGCTAGGGATTTATACCGATTGGGATTTGCAAGAGATTGGATACCAACTCGATAGGTAACCCTAGAAATTCGAATTGGGTTGCAATTGAATTTCTCCGGAATCGGTTTGCAAGAGATTGAACCGAAACTATGGTTTTCGATTGCAATTCAATACCAATACCCGTTTGTAAGAGATTGGACGAGTAGGAACTATCCCAACTTAGGTCGTAGCTCGAGTTTGCACGAGAGTGGGCTCGAGATGCGATTGAACGATGATGTTGTTCTTCACGCTAGCTTGCTTAGGTTAGGGTTTGCAAGAGATTGGACCCTACCCTAGGTTTGCTATAGACCGGCAATAGCGCGAGAGCGTGAGCTTGGTTCTATATTTAGGTGCAACTAGTTCATCCGAATTTCAAGTCTAGCAATTGTGAAACCTACGAATCACAATGATGAGATACGGTAAGTAGCGGGGATTCCCTATCCCTAGGCGTCTTTATTAATTTGTTATTTCTCTTACGTAATTGAACGACTGTGACCGCATCACTGTGAACATTTCTCGACCATTCTTATAGCCAGGTTGATTGAAGAAGACACTGTCATTAGGCCTCCCTGTGTTCGATACCCGCTCGCCACTACACCGTGAGCTTGCGGTAAGACTAGCGAGTCGCGTCGTCCCGGGACGTGTTTCCGGGGCGCGACCAAGTTTTTGGCACCGTTGCCGGGGAGGTGTTTCCCGTTGGGTGCCAATTTGTCAAATTAGGTTGATTAGACTACGGAAAAAAATTAATAATTTAAAGATATTTTCACCCCCTCCACCATTACTACCATTTCTATATTCTTTTGTGCCACTGATATTTTTCTCCAGGTATTTATCTTTGTTTATCAGGTGTTATGGATGGTATTATGTGGACCACAGATTTTGAGGAGAAAGCATTTCAGAACTTATTGGAGGGCCTCTTAAAGTTAGTGAGGTTTGCCGGTTCAGAGAGAATTACAACAGGTGATGCATTTGAGCGACGATTTGCAGATTTTGTTATGAACCGTGTTTCAGCTGCAGGAGCAATTGAGGAGGACATCCATGTCAGTCTTGAGGGGGATAGACTACATTTTCGGATTGCTTGCGGGCATTCCTCTCCACATGATACATCCCCACAAGTTGACACAACTGAGCAGCCAGCATCACCATTCCAGAGGGAGCCTACATTGATAGTTGATGAGAAGGCAAAGGAGCACACTGCAGAGCCAGAGCTTATCACCGAGGAGGTCATACATCGGGACGAGGACACAGCCATTCATGAGGATCCCGAGCACTATCCTCCTCCATTAGAGCTCCCGCAGCCACATCATCCTTCCACTGACGTCGAGGACTATCCCACAGAGCTTACTGCTCCCACTCAGGGAGATATTTTTACCCACTCCATTTCTGAATTATGCATTCCATTCGATATTTACTTTGATTCAGATATTTTTGACACGTCATACCTTTTGCAGCACACATACGATTATGGACCGGAGGTATGCTTGCACATGTCACAGTTTGACGAGCCTGTCGAGGAGGTCCACACCTATGATCTAGATTTACCTGAGCAACTTAGAGAGGACACCATGGAGACAGCTATCACAGCACGGGAGGATATTGGATTATTTCCAAGGAAGTATTGTCCACCACTATTTATTTCATATATTTCTATAGATGATCCTCTTTGGGATACTTTTATTACAAGGGTGAATTTTTTGCGGCGAACTGATGCATCCTACTCTCTGCAGGGTACAGGTGGAGTCCTTGTGGGAATGCTGGAGGATGCATTGCTGGAGTTCGTTGGAGTCCGTGGACATATGCGTCTGGCGGAGACACTGAAGGAGCAGTTGGAGCAGTTGCCTGCACCGGCAAAGATACTGGATCCGCCTTTTGCTATAGGTGATATCAATCCAGTAGTGTAGAAAATTTTATGCTTTCAATAAACCCGAATTCTCTCGACAGCGAGGGGACCGTATAGATTTGCGTAAATAAATATCACCTCATATGATGGCAACAAAAATTTTTACACCCCAAACCCATTATATATATTAATTGCCATCTTCATATTTTGATGTGTCACATCCTTTTGCTCACCACCATCAAGCATTTCTTTCAAGTGCAACCTTACTTTCTTATTCGTTTGACTTGATCACGCTTTGCAAAGCCATGACATTTTTGGTCAAGTCGTTTGAATAGGTTTGTTTGGTATAATCTTGGGGGAATGCGCTCTCATGCATCATTGTATTTACATGTAGTTGCATTAGGATTTCATGTCATTCATTTCATCATTTTTCATTCACCCCCATTATTATTATCGTTGTTCCTCATATTCTTTCACTATGATCACATTGAGGATAATGTGAAGTTTAAGCTTGGGGGAGTGCATTTCCATGCCATTTAGATGCAGTAGTTGCATTTTTACTTTATTTTAGGGTTTTTAAAAATTTTCAAAATTTTGCATCATCTTTTTTAATTTTCCATCTTATTTTCCTTTTATGTGTGTTCATGCATCATGTTGTGTGCTTGTTTTTCTTTTCTTTCCTCTCTTTTATTTTTATTTCTTTATTTTCCCATTTTCTTCTTCCGCTAGATGAATTTCGTATGATGATATCTCTTATTGCTTTAGCAACCATCACGATGCTTATTATTCCTTGCCATGCTACTTAGAGTATTCCATAGTCTTGATATTCACATGTTCTTGCAAATCTCTTTCTTTTGATGATTCCTCTACATGAATGCATGATATTAATTGAAACTGAATGTTATGGATTAGTGTTTAGTATGCTTTTGTTGGAAATAAACCAAGATTCACGCATCATTAGTATATCTGAAGCATCAGTTTTATTGTCTTATTCACCTTCTGTTGCATGCTTGATACGACTGTGTGCTTTACCGCTTGATTTCACTCTTTATTGAGATGATTGAGAATATCCATGCTTACATATGAGTTTTAGTTGAAGTATTATTTTATTGAATCGTTCGTGCACATCTTAGAGTGAACCGAGTGTTACATTATTTCTTTCTCCACATATATCTTTTTATTCTCTACATGTCACTCGAGTTCACCTCCTAAAGCTACTTATATCGCATCTATTTCCCGAAAATCCGCACAAAAGAAAAGTTAGCTCCAAAAAGTCCAAAAAGCCAAAAAGGAGCCAAAAACCAAAAATACAAATCATTTAGCTCCTACAAAAATCAAAAAAAGAAAAATGAGAAACAAAGAGTTCAAAAAGAAATAAAAAAGAAAAAATGTTTCTCTATCTCATTATTGGAGTCACACAATACTTGGGAAAACCAAGGCAAAAATCCCATTTTCCACTATCATATTCCTTTAGATGCGATGCCTCAAGCTAAGCTTGGGGGGTGAACTCGTTTGACCATATGAGTGAGCACGACATTAGAGTGGAGAGGTGCACGAATGAGGAAGTTTGATAATGCTGAAACTTAGCAAAATACTTTAGTTACGGAGATTTCTTATGAATCGATATAAATATGTGAATGCCATGATTTATTCCATTCTCCATTGCATGTTTGGTGTGATTCTTATATGCTTCATTTATAACTTTTGATTGAAAAGTGCATTGCCAACATTTGTATATTAAATCCTATGATATACGTGACGTGGATATGAATTGATTGTATGAATTTAGAGAATCCCTTTTGTTGTTCTTAAAAGCTTGCAAGTACCATGTTTATGTAAGATATGAAATCCTTATAACATGTGATTTGTATTTTCCAAGTTATCGTGATGGGTAGCTTATGGCTTGAGATCTGAGAGAAGAATCTAGCGACCCCTTCCACCTCGTGTTCTTTCTTTTTCATTTCATTTTCTTTATTTTCATCCCCCGAGTTCGTCTCTCTGCATATCTTCCTCGAGGACGAGTAAGAGGTAAGCTTGGGGGATTTTGATCACTCTATATTTTACACCTTTTTTCTGCATATTTGCATGCCATTTCGGTTGCTCATATTGCGATTTTCACGATTATTCGATGATATTGTGTTACTTTTCACTATTTCTTGTTTTTGTCGGATTTCAGGAAATATGAGCAATTGGGAGCAAAAATGAGATTAAAGGACTTGCACACGTAACGGAGCATCGCTCATGGACTTATTGAGGACATATCAGCGATAGAAGACGAGTGGAAGAAGAAAGAACGTCGTAAGAGCGACGAGGAAGCGAAATGATGAAGATTGGGCATTTTCAGCATGCCACTCGGCCGAGTGAAGGAGTCACTCGGCTGAGCAAAGAAGCCCGCTCGGTCGGCCAGATCGGACAGGCAATTACTTGAAGAATAGAGTGCACTCGGCCGAGTGACGACATCCCACTCAGCCGCGTATGGAGACACCACTCGCCCGAGTGGCACACGAACGACGGTATCCAAAAGACCAGACTTACTGTAATCAGTCAGTCGACTACGAGCTCCGACTCGGCCGAGTACCATTAGCCCCTCGGCCGAGTGACATTTGCCGCTCGGCCGAGTGATGCCGAGGACATGCAACACCCAGATTTTTAGACAGCTTCCCACTCATTTGAAATCTGCTATCATTCCAGCAATCAAAGAATTTTTCTCATATTTTTTATGGATATTAGACTTCATGACAGTTCCAACACCGCCAAGAACGCACAAATCGGAGGTCGGTTGAAATCTGGAGAATTTCTGCAAGTTGATGTTGCAGTGCTGAAATTTCCACTCGGCCGAGTCACATGTGCCACTCGGCCGAGTGCGGCCTGGGCCCAGATTTTAAGTTGCGGGTTGGGCTGTTTTTGGGCACGATTTTGGGGGGTTTTCTAGGGTTATTTGCTAGGGTTTGGGGGGGGGCTATATAAGAGGTTTGTAGCCACCATTAGAGGGGGTTCCCCTATGTTTTCTTAGGATTATTTTAGAGGTTAGGCCATGCCCTAGGCCCCCTCTTGGATCAAAAAGCTTGTATTTGGATTGGAATTCTTCGTCAAAGCTAAGTATCATTGTTCTTCTTATTTGAATCTTTGATTTGATATCTTTTTGTATACAAGCTATGGTTTTTATTGATTCCTATATCGTTGTTGCTATGCTTGAGTAGATTTGATGTTCTAGGGCACGGGGATGAACCATATGAATCTAATTTCATATTTGTGATGAATGAATTTCTAAATTGCTAGAATTTCTAATGGGTTAGGTTGTGATTGATTTATTACGGATAGCTAGGAATTTCCATCGATTGGGGTTTGCAAGAGATTGGATTCTAATCGATGGGAAGGCCCAGATATTCGATTTAGGTTTATAATCGAAATCCACTAGATTTGGTTTGCAAGAGATTGGACCAAAGCTAGCATTTTTATTATAAATCTATACCCATATTCGTTTGCAAGAGATTGGACGAATACGAACTATCACAACCTAGATCGTGACTCGAGTTTGCACGAGAGTGGGCTCGAGGAGCGATTGAACGATGATGTCGATCCTCATGCTAGTGTCTTAAGTTAGGGTTTGTAAGAGATTGGGCCCTAACCTAGGTTGCTATAGACCAACAATAGCGCGAGAGCGTGAGCTTGGTTTTACATTAGGTTGCGACTAGTTCACCTCGACACAAGTCTAGTAATATTAAGATTCACTATTAACAATGATGAATGACGATCCGTAGTGGGGATTCCCTAGCCCTAGGCACTTTTATTATATTGTATTTGAATCGATATTTGACCGACTTCTTTATCACTGACACCGACATCCACCACCATTGTCATTACATCATACCATAACCATTTCCCCCCAATAAAACATTCGTAGTCAAACCAACCTAGGATAGATTAGAACCAACACCACCTCCTCGTGTTCGATACCCGCTCGCCACTCGACCGTGCGCTTGCGGTAAAACTACAATCGTTCTCCGGGTGTACATCCGGGGCCGACCAAGTTTTTGGTGCCGTTGCCGGGGAGGCAATAGTGTTTGATTCTACCCACCTAGCTATTTTTTCTTTTTGTTCTATTATTTCTATTTTTATTTTGCCCTTCCGTTGTGCTAACTATTTCTTTGAAACTCTGTTTTCTCTTGCATGTACACGAGATCCTCGGCAAACCCCGAAGAAATACTATACGATCCAGAGATCGAGCGTACATTAAGGAGGATCCGATCGGAAAGGAGACCCGTTACGGAAAGGAATTTTATGACCCATCCTTAGACACCCGAAGAATTGGCGGCACGAATGGCAAGGATCATTTCCATTAGAGATAGGCTTCGGCCTAAGACTGCTTCCATAACCTCGTCCATAGCCATGCTAGAGTTGACGGCCGACAAAAATTTCGAGTTGAAGACCGGATTGGTGGTTCTTATGCAACAAGATCCTTTTCATGGGAACTCCCATGAAAACCCTCATTACCACATCCAGCTCTTCCTATCAAAATGTGCCACCTTTCAAATGTCGGGCGTCTCCGTAGATGCTATCAGACTGCGCCTCTTCCCTTTCACACTCAAGGACAAGGCCTTATATTGGTTGAGGACGCAAGCTGAAGGAATCTTCACCACTTGGGATGAATTGGCGAGCGCCTTCGTCGACAAATTTTACCCGCCCTCCAAGACGGTGAAGATAAGAAGTGCTCTCATGTCCTTCAAGCAAGGACCACAAGAGACTCTCTATGAAGCATGGGAGCGCTTCAAGGACTTGCAACATCAATGCCCCCATCATAGCATTGAGGATTGGGAGCTTGTCCATAGTTTCTACAATGGACTCCAACCGGGCACGAAGCAGATTATCGATGCCACCGCAAATGGAGCCATTTTGTCGAAGACTCCCGATGAAGCTACGGCCTTGCTTGAGGAGATGGCCTCGAACAACCAACAGTGGGGCGACGAGCGAGGACACTCTTCGTCCTCCTTGAAGCCGTCTAGCATTTATGAGGCCAAGGCCGTCGCGGAGCTAGCCAACAAATTTGATTCTCTCCAAAAAGGTAGTGGAGAGATTGGAGAAGTACATTACGGAGCCTCAAGGAGCCCCTTCTACATCCACGCCTACAAATCATATGAGCGATTGGCAAGACCAATCCCAAGCCATGTATGTAGAAGGAGAGCAAGGAGAAGGAGCTTTGGAGCAAATTCAATATGTTGTGGGGAATTCCGGATATTGGGCCAACCCAGCCGCCAGAAACCATCCGGGTTTTTTTATGCTAATAACGATGGTGCCTTGAACCCCCCGCCTCTACAACCTCCTCAAGCTCGGGCTCCACCACCACCAAAACCGAATTATCCACCAAGGGGGCCACCGCAACAAAACTTCCCACCTAGGCAACAAGTGGGACCTTATAGGCCACTCGGGTATAATCAAGGGTGGAGAAATCCCAACCCTCTGCAAGCTCAATCCTGTCCAGATTTTGAAGCTAAGGTGGAGGAGTTTATGGCGGAACAAAGGAAGATTA
The DNA here is from genome assembly GCA_030789695.1 of Scilla litardierei. Taxonomy (NCBI): domain Eukaryota; kingdom Viridiplantae; phylum Streptophyta; class Magnoliopsida; order Asparagales; family Asparagaceae; genus Scilla; species Scilla litardierei. The sequence goes on along the minus strand of CM061131.1, from coordinate 48,984,098 downwards.
ACGCCACGTTGAAGGCGGGACAAGATTCTCTCGCCACCGTTGTCGCTCAAATTGGGGAGCAACTTGCGTTGCTCAATAGAAACAACCAACAATTGCCGGCTCAACCCGAGCCGAATCCACGGGGCAACACCGGCCATATCAACGCGGTTGTTGCAGTTACTACAAGAGGAGGGAAGGATACCACCCCCCCATGACTCAAATTAAGGAACCCGTGGTGGAGAATCTAGAAGAAAGCGAGCCGGTAATTGAAGTGGCAAAGGAGAAGGAGCCGCAAGAAGGAGAAAAATCTAGAATGGAGTAGCTTATTGATGAGCGCCGATTTATGCCACCGGTGCCCTTCCCTCAACGGCTAGCTAGAGCCAAGATGGAGAAACGGCTAGCCAAGTTTCTCTAGTATTTGAGAGGGGTGAGCCTCAATATCCCCTTCCTCGATGCTATAGTGGAAATCCCATCCTACGCCAAGTTCTTAAAGGACTTGATTACGGGAAGGAGGAGGAAGGAGAAGATCATGCTCACGGAGGAAGGGACTTGGTTCACAAAGAGGGAAAAGGAGCCCGCCAAATTTAAAGATCCAGGGAGTTTCCGGATTCCTTGCACTCTAGGCGGCGTCCCCCTACAAAAAGCATTGGTGGATTTGGGGGCTAGTGTTAGCCTCATGCCTCTCTCCATGTTCCGGAAGTTGAATACTGGCACGGATTTAAAGCCTACCGACATGCGGATTCAACTCGCGGACGGTCGGATTACAAGGCCGGTTGGGATCGCAGAGGACATCCCACTCCAAGTTCCAGGAGGCATATGTTTGCCATGCGATTTCGTGATAATGAACATCAAGGAGGAGGGCGATACCTCACTCATACTTGGACGCCCATTCCTCGCCACTGCCGGTGTCATCGTCGATGTGCAGGAGGGGACTCTTACCTTGAACGTCGGCAACATCAAAGTGGAGCTCCATATACCGAAGTCAATGAAGCACATGCCGTATCATGAGGAGCTAGATTACATGGACCTCCTCGACGAGGTCATCGAAGAGGCGATCCCCCACTCCATCGGTGCACTCCATGAAGACGGTTTCGAAGAAGGCCTAGATTTGGCCGAAGAAGAGAAGATGGAGCACTCCCCAGATATCACCATGACGATTGATGATGGCGACACTGATGTCGCGAGAATATGGGAGCTCTGCAAGCTCTCGAAGTTGAGGACTCCGAAGAAAGCTCCACCGATACGACGATCGGTGTCACCGGTAAAGTCGAAGACCGGAACAAGCTCTAGCTTGGGGGAGCCACCCCCCAACATTGCCCGTGACGAAGGAGCGCTGAGGAAGACCACACACCACCATGATCCAAATCCGAGCGGTCTTCCCGGAAAATTCGACGGGTGCATCTCGTATGCACCAAACATCCCGCGCTAAATTGAAAATTTAAAGGGGTCGAGCTCAAGACCTTAAACGAGCACTTGTCGGGAGGCAACCCGATGGTTATCGCATTATTTCTATTTTAGTTTTTATTTTTTTAAGACTTTATTAGTGTTTTTGAGTCGTTTGCCCGAAAAATTGTGACAACGGGTCCTATTTTCTTTGACAGGAGGAGGAGGAAAGGATATCTATCATATGGAGGATGACCAAGGTGAAGAGGAGCGCTCCAGGAATGCGCTCGAGGCTTAGGAGGAGGAAGAAACCACCTGGAGGAAGAAAAACAGAGAGTAGAGCCAAAACGGAGCCCCGAAGCAGGAAACAGAGCCTCACTCGGCCGAGTACCATAGTCACTCGACCGAGCAAAGAAAGCCGACCGCCTGAGTGGCGCACCAACAAGGGAAGTTTGATGTACCCAACTCTCTGTCTTTTTTGTGATTTCAGTATAAACTGCCACTCGGCCGAGTATAAATATTCACTCGACCGAGTGAAACTGATACCCTCCTTGGGCGAATATTTCCGAGTAGCTTGTGCCACTCGGCCGAATGGACTTTATCCACTCGGCCGAGGGTGGCAAAACCACTCAGCCGAGTCGTAAGCGGAGGGAGAAATTTAAAACTCATTTTTCGTTACGTCACTCGACCGAGTGACTTAGTCACTTGGCCGAGTCGTAACTTCCCTTATATAAGGCGTTGCGGGCTCGGCACGAAATTCGAAGCGACATTTTCCCAAATCGCCCGAACCCCGTGCCCGTTGCTCTCCCTCGCCCGCGATCGACCTTCACTCGCCTGATCCCCCATGCCACCGGCCCCCGCTCACCCGACCACCGTCGGCCGAGCACCCACCACCTACCGCCGCCTCCAACGAGCTCCCTTGCCGCCGGCCGACCGTCGGAAACTTCAAAAACGCCCCTTTTGCTCCTTTTTCCGCTATTTTTGACGATCCGTACGCCCATTGAGCCCCTAACTCAAATCGATTTCTTTACTTATCTGTTATACCCCATCTCCCCCATGTATTTTGAATTTTATATGCTGATATCGTTGTTTGATGTGCATGCCATCTTGGGGGAGCTTAGGGGAGCTTTCGGACGCGTTATTGGCTTCGTGGAGGCGACGTCTTCGCACTTATCCGCTGTTTTGCTCTCACGGCGTGTTCAGGTACCTTCGTTCCATTATCTTTGGCACGCCGCATTTTATATTAGTTGGGTGAGCACTCGGGGCACACATGCCGCCCCGTACACGGCCACACACTTGGGGAGCTTCCGCCAAGCGGAAGCGACAGGATGAGCCCGGCCCCTCCCACGCTAGGGAGGACTCCCCTCCACCTTCACCACTTCACCCCATACAGCCACTTCCAACCGATCCCGTTCACGCACAGCCACCATCGGCTCCAGCCGTCGGGCCGCTGGGGATCACGTTCAGAGACGACGCACAGCGCGTCTGATTTGAGCGTATCGCCCAGCGACCGATAGTACCCTCCAGGTTCGCTCATTTAGCAGACCTAGACCGCCTGGGGGTACTTGAGGGGATGCTCACATTGTACGACAACGTGGGTTGGTGAGATTTTTTGTCCGTGTCGGCGGACACCTACGTCCGTCCGACACTCGAGGTACTTAGCTCGATCGCCCGGACCGTTGAGGGATGCTCATTTAGACTTATGGATCGAGAGTGTCAGATCACTCTCGATATGCTTAGAGCATTCTTTCAGTGGCCCGCAGTCCCCGCGCCCGACCGAGCCTACGCCCACACACACATCCATTCGCCATCCTTCGATTCCCACGCCTTTTGGGCCAGGATCACAGGTTTACCACATGCCTTTGACCCTAGTAGGGCCAAGGCCTCAGCCATAGTCCACCCCTGCCTCCGCATAGTACAGCGCCTTATGGCGATCACCTTTCTAGCGAGGTACGAGCCAGGGACGATGTCTACGCCTGAGCTCTATATGCTCTACGCGATGACTCACCCCAGAGTTTTGGATAGGGATGGTGTTGCGATGGTCCCCACCGTTGAGATTGACGTCGCTAGCTGGTTTTTGGACCGCATCATAGTATCGGTGGGCGCTCGCTCCCTGATATGTTGCGGTGGCCTGATCACCCTGAAAGCCCTGATGACCGGCGAGGACCTTCCAGCCGACCTGCGTCGACCTTCGGGCCCCACTTCACTTTCGATAGACGTCATGGCACGGATGAAGATGCTTCATCCGCACGGCCAGTGGCACTGGGTATGGTTGCACGACCCCTTCGGTGCTGACTACATGATCCTCCCGAGCCCCGCTCGGACACACATAGGACCGGCACACGAGGACTAGCTTCCGGTGATGGATCTCCTAATCCCCGCTGCCTACGTGCTTGAGGCCGAGGAGGCTGAGCAGGCACCCCCTGCACCTGTAGACCTTGTGATCCCTCAGCCTGAGCCTGCACTTTCTGCCGCTCCCGACACCTCTGTCCACACTTCTGCCGGTGTCGGGAGTACACTTGTTGAGTCGTCCTCTACTGCCACCACGTCTTCCACCACCCCCACCACTGCTGTGCCCCTGTCGGTTGAGCCCCTCCCCTCTTTGCTACCCGAGCGTCCACCTTCTATTGTTGAGAGCGGCGAGTCTTCCTTCGCTTCCGTCGTGGAGACCTATCCACTTTGATCTCCGCTGGGATCTCACCTTTTGGACCCCACACTTCCTCCCCAGTGGTCGACCTTTCTGTCTCCACGGCAGCCGTCCTATCCGAGAGTGTCATGACGTCTGTTCCCACGTCTGTGTCACTGACCTCTCTTGCTGCCTCGTCACCGATTTTGTCTCCCATTTCCACTTCTGTTGCTTTAACCTCACACCAGCCGGCGTCCCAGCCTCGCACTGAGGCTGGGCATACACTAATGAGCACATCCCCCTTTCCACACATGCCTGCTGGCCCGATTGTTTACGCCGCCCGTGTCCGACAGCCCCGACCAGCTCAGCCTAGACCTGTCCGTCCCTCCGCTCCACCACCCCCTGACGCCTTAGTTCAGAGCATTCGTGCTCTTGAGGGGGCGATGAGTGGACTCAGGGGCAATTTTAGGGCTCTTTCTTCCACAGTCACTTTTGCCTGACCCAGATTCTCGAGTGACTGCCACGACCACCACCACCCTCCCAGTAGACTGTTACCCAGCCACGACCACCACCACCCACCCAGCAGAATTTTACCCAGCCACCACCACCCCCACCTCCGCCTCAGGACGGAGATGGTGCAGCACCATCAGCCAAGGCACACCCTTGATGCCATTGATATTTTTGCAGTTATGCTACCTATTCTCTGCTTGGTCCTGATGATTTTTGCCCACCCCCCTCACTATTTTTGTCCCTGTTTTGATCATATCATTCTATATCTTTTTTGGGAGAGAGGGAGAATATTTTTGGTGACACACACATATCTGCATCACTCTTATCCTTGCATGCATCACATCCGCATCATATTTTCATTTTCTTATTTTTATTTCTTTTTATCATGCATGCATACCCACCCCCCACCCATTACACGTCTCTCGGTATGCCACGCACATTGAGGACACTGTGCACTTTAGCTTGGGGGAGTGAGTCCTCACACTTTTTTCTTTTATCACCTTTATTTTTAGTTTTCCCATGTTTTTTCCGCTTTTTGCACCCATTTTCATCACTTTTTCATTTTTTTACCATGCATCACGTTTTCCTCATTTTCTTTGTGTGCTGCATTGTAAATAGTTTTTATTTTCTTTTGTCTTTATTTCTTTCATCTCCTGCTAGAGATGACTTTTCTGTGATGATGATGACGTGGTGTTAGATTTTCTCTATATGTATGCTATATTTGTCGTGTCATAGCTTTTTATTTCTGATATCATATGCTATGTTCTGCTTTGCATTTAGAAATAGTAACCCACTCTCTTTTGCTGTATGAAGATGGATGAAATTCTATTATTAGCTGATGTCTGATGATTCATATGAATGATATCGTAGAAAACACACCAAGATTCACGCATTGATTGCTTATATCTGGAGTACTGCTTTCTTTTCTCATATCACTTCTTATTGCATGCTTGGTATGCTTCACTTCGGGTTGATTGAATTATTGCTAGCAATGATAAATCTGGACTAGTTTACTTTTTGAGATTAAACTGAGTAGATTATATTACCCTGCTGAAGTTGTCATGCACGTCCTATAGAGTGAACTGAGAGATACATTTATTTCTTTCTCCACATATCTTGAACATAATTTCTCTATTTTATATTCATTGGTGAATCTCCCCTTAGCGATTCTATTATTGGCATCCCCCCGTTATTATATCACATGCTCCAAATTCCCCAAAACCCAAAGAAAAATACTTGTATATCCTTCTCTTTGATTTGGGATCATTTGTGTATATATGTTATGAAAAAAAAAGAGAAAAAAAGGAGAAAAAGAAAAAGAAAAAGATTTGAGAATAAGAAAAGAAAAGAGAAAAGAAGTTCGAAAACGATCCCATCTCATATCCTTTCTCTCTTTCTTCCCTCTTTTGCCTTTATTTTTGTTTTCTTTGACTTTTGGAGCTTCATAAGAAACGGGGATGTAAATATTGTTTTGTATATGCCACCACGCTTATAGATAAGCTTGGGGGGAGAGAATCCAATGATGTGTGAGAGAGTGACTACCTAACGGTGCATGACAACCTAGGCTAAGTAATATTTTATACTCGGTGAGATTGCTGAAGTTTCACGAAATCCAGAAATCTACGCTTAGCATTCATTTCATGAAAACCACACTTTTTCTATTCTTTCTACTCTATCGTGTGATATCTCTTATACTCCTTATAGGAAGCATTCAATTGAAAAGTGTGTGATCTACGATATTGTATACCGCTTTAGATGCTTCAGACGATGTTAATCTTAGAATTATTCCATTTTTCATGCTATAATGATATTCTGGGGTTTTCTATTTCGAATGCACCATTATACTATGATATCAAAATAAAATTCTTTGACATGTGTTTTATATTCGACGCATGCTATATGAGTAAGCAAAACCCACGTCCTGAGAAAAATGATCTAGCAACTTCCCTCTTCGTTTTCTACTTGGTTTTTCATTTTTCATTTTCCATCTTTCCATCGTTTTTATTTTTTCTTTATCCACCGGGTTCGTTTTTTACCTATCTTCCTCGAGGACGAGTAAGAGGTAAGCTTGGGGGATTTTGATCACTCCGTATTTTACACCTTTTTTCTGCATGTTTGCATGCCATTTAGATCGCTCAAATCGTGTTTTTCACGTTTATTCGACAATTTTGCGATGCTTTTCACGATTTGTTGTTTTTGTCGTATTTTAGGAGATTTGGAGCGATTTGGAGTGATTCTGAGATGCACCCACTCCGGAGTGTCACCGACGACTCTCTTGAGGGATATTATGCGATTGGAGAGGAGTGGAAGAAGAAAGAACGTCGCAGGAGCGATGAGGATGCAAAAATAAGAAGAATGTGCATTTTCAGCATGCCACTCGGCCGAGTGAAGGAGTCACTCGGTCGAGCATAGACAGCCCGCTCGGCCGGCCAGATCGGACACGCAACAGAGCTATATCAGCGTGCACTCGGCCGAGCAACGCCATACCACTCGGCCGAGCACCGAGTCACCCCTCGCCCAAGTGGAGCCAAGACGACAGCAACCAAAACGTCCAACTCTCTGGAATCCGTCAGTCAGCCCCAAAGACCGACTCGGCCGAGTGACGAATGACCGTCCGCCCGAGTGAAGAACGCCCATCGTACGAGTGAAGAAAAGTCACTCGGCCGAGTGACTCCCGAGGAGACGACCCCCAAGACCCCAACTCTCTGGAATCCGTCAGGGTCTCTCACTCGGCCGAGTGACATTTGTCACTCGGCCGAGTGAGCCGCACTGCCTGTAGCGTAAACTGTGATTTTGAGGCTGCGCATGGGCATTTTCGTTAGGATTTTTTGGGCGATTTTGGGGGGTATTTAACACCAGTTTTTAACCTAGTTTAGAGAATTTTTTCAGAACTTTTTGCAGCCTTTTTTGATTAACTTTTTAGGAATTAGATTTAGCCTTTAGGGAGGAGAGAAAAGTGTTGATTTGTTGGATGCTCTTTTGTTCTTCATTGGTTTGTCTCTCCCTCCCTCAAAAACTCCATTTTTATTGATATTTTGAATATTGCAATGAATTCTATTGATTTTGATTGTGAATTTCTATTGCATTTTATTATGAATTGTGAGTAGTTTTATCTTCTTAGGGCGTAGGGATGAACCCTACGAACCCTATTTCTAATTTGTGATGAATTGGTGAAATTCTTGCTAGAATTGATTAGGGTTAGTTTGGGATTGCTATAATACGAATAGGTAGGGATTCATACCGATTGGGATTTGCAAGAGATTGGATCCCAACTCGATAGGAAGCCCTAGAAATTCGAATTGGGTTGCAATTGAATTTCTCCGGAATCGGTTTGCAAGAGATTGGACCGAAACTAGGGTTTTCGATTGCAATTCTATATCAATACCCGTTTGCAAGAGATTGGACGGGTAGGAACTATCCCAACCTAGGTCGTAGCTCGAGTTTGCATGAGAGTGGGCTCGAGATGCGATTGAACGATGATGTTGTTCTTCATGCTAGCTTGCTTAGGTTAGGGTTTGCAAGAGATTGGATCCTACCCTAGGTTTGCTATATACCGGCAATAGCGCGAGAGCGTGAGCTTGGTTCTACATTTAGTTGCAACTAGTTCATCCAAATTTCAAGTCTAGCAATTGTGAAACCTAAGAATCACAATGATTAGATACGGCAAGTAGCGGGGATTCCCTACCCCTAGGCGTCTTTATTAATTTGTTATTTCTCTTACGTAATTGAACGACTGTGACAGCATCACTGCGAACATTTCTCAACCATTCTTATAGCCAGGTTGATTGAAGAAGACACTGTCATTAGGCCTCCCTGTGTTCGATACCCGCTCGCCACTGCACCGTGCGCTTGCGGTAAGACTAGCGAGTCGCGTCGTCCCGGGACGTGTTTCCGGGGCGCGACCATGGGTCAGCCTTGCATACCCCTGTTTTGGTGTTTGGCCGCCCCACCAGCGATGCGGTGTGGATGCGGGAGTTTAGGTCACCAAAAATTTGTACATATTATCAATAAATAATTAAAGCATGTTAGCGTTTATTTATTTTTCTTTAGGTTTTATTGAAAAAAATATATTCTTTACATAATCTTTATTTTGGCCCAGGGCAAAAACGATTCCTGGTTACGCCATTTGCTAATGTACCATACCATCATTCCTCATTTTTCTCCCATAGAAAGTGGTATTCTATGTCATCTTTGCTTGACCATAAATAAATGTTTGTAGCAAATGAAATGGACTCTAGAGATCACAAGCATGTGTGTTGAAACATATGCATACATGTATATTTGTGTATTCACACGTGTGCATGTGTGTATATATATATAATAGAGAATATCAACTTTGCCATTGTCCTCATGGGACAAAGTGTGGGCCCCACCTTTGTCCCATGTGGACATAGTTGTCCTATGTGGCATGCCACATGTGTTTCTCCAACAAAAAAAATTCACATCTTCCCCTTTATTACAATTTTGCCACTCCCTTTAATAAAAACCAAAAACCACCCCCCCCCCCCCCAAACACATCAAATTGCATTTTTACCCCCACGCAATTCTCACATCACGCACACCCCTCTTTTTTTCTTTTTGGCCGCTTGCTTCCCCCCGATTTTTTCTAGCCCCGTGTGCACATGTATTTTCTAGTAAATGTATATACACATACACATATCTATGCATGCATGCATACATATGTATGTAAATGTCTGTGTCTACATATAAACAGATGAAAACTAATTACTATTTGATAAGTACAGAAAATCAACAAACACAATTAGAAAATTGTTCTTCGGCCATGCACTTTTAGACACGTACATATCCGTGGTTAAAAGAGAGCATTCGGCCACGAATTAAGCCGTCACTGACAGTCCATGGCCAAAGAACAGATATGTCATTCTTCAGCCACAGAATTTTAGTCACATGCATTTCTGTGACGGTAAGTGAACAATCGACCAAATGTATGTCTGTGGCCGAAGCATATCAGCCACAGACATTTCCATAGCCAATACGAAGATATGTCACAGGAGGGAGAGCAGCACAAGGGCTTTACCCTTATTTGGGAGTCCACACGAGGCTCCCCTATTTTTGAACCATCGCACTCTATCTTCCCCCAATTGACCGGCGAATTCCTTATCCTCTCTATATCCCTCTGGCGAGGCTCCTTGATGTCTCTCTCTGACAATGTACACACCTTCCCCCTCTCTTCCCCACTCTCCCTCTTTCCCATACCATTTCCCTAGGGTTTACGATTGGGGTGGAGGGCATCACATCCCCCTTCCTCCTCCCCCTCCTCCTCAATTTTGAGGCAGAGGATGAGAGGCATGCGAGTGGTGTCAAACTCTGCCATGTCCTCCTCTGCCCTCTCTCTGGGCTCAAAACGATGCAAAGGAATGATGGGAGAAGCAAGGAAGATGAAGCAGCGAAGATCGAAAAAGAAAAGTAGATGAATTAGGCCAATACATGACAACACGGTCGTAAGTTGACACACACGGTCGTGTCTGCCTTCGAGAAGAAAGAAGAGCTTCAGCGACACGACCGTCCAGCCATTTGCATATGGTTCGTAGGAATAATGAAGACTCCGGAGGCGTCAAAAGTGTTAATGGAGGAAATAGCCTCCAATAACTATCATTGAGGAAATGAAAGGGAGTCCATAAAGAAGGGTGGCATCCTAGATGTTGATTCGATTACCCTCTTTGAGAGCAAGTTTGATATCTTGGCACAAAGATATCACAGATCAGATCAGAGGTCAATGTATCATCTTCTTCTTTCGCAATGGTGGCAAATTGTGAAGTCTGCAGAATACAAGACCATCACGCTATGGAATGTCAGTTCAGAGCATCTCAAACAGAAGAGATGTCAATCGAGCAAGCCAATGCTCTCTACAATCAAAGGTATCAAAAACCCCCTTGTTCATAATCCTTCAATGTAGGATGGCGGAACCACCCTGATTTTTCATACCAAAGTGGGATTTATTAGGCTCCGCCCAATCAACCAATGGGATTCCAACAATAAAGGCCCCTGGAAAATGCTCCACAACCATTGCAGAAGTCTCACCTGGAGACCACGATGGACAACTTCATAGCCATGTAAACCCAGAAGAATGATATCTTCCAGTATACCCTTATGCAGATCAATTCATAGATGGACATGCTTGCCACTTCCAACTATAGGGTTTTCTAGGTCCTTAGGGCTATAAAATCGACATCCGACCTAAGTCAGACGGATGACGAAAGCATAAAAATAGCAGAATAACATTTTAAAACAATTTTAAGTCTAGTCCTAAAGAAACAACCTTAGCCAAAATCTCTACTATCCCAGGGTTGGGTCTGACCAACCCCTAAAGATAGATCTATCTAACAAAAATTATAAACGCATGTAAATTAAACTACATATATGTCACTTCATTTTCGCAGAATACGAAGCATCGTTTTCAGACACATTTCTTTTTCTCCGACGCAATGCCCGAGCCGCTTCTCCCAAGCTGAACTGCGTCCTGAGCAGAACTGCGTTCGAGCCGAATCACGTCCTGAAGTGAGCAACACCCTTGTCACCGAGCCAACCACACGCTGAAGAAAGTTTCACCTTGTGTGGATCATCTGTCAATACTTCGGATCTGATTCATACTCCTTCGTAGCTTTGCTAAAGCCAGATCAGCAGCAAGAAAGAATTGGGGAGAAGAGGGAATATTAATTTAAGCTTAGGTCGAGCTTGATCATGTTTAATAGAGCTTCTCAGATTAGGAGCATGGTGCAAGTTTCAAGGAGGGGGTTTGGCCCATATTTACCAATGTGGAACTAAAGATTTTGGAGGAGAAAATTAATTAAAATTTGCCTTTCACAAATGCCAATTTTTAGCGAATTTTTTCTCCCCCACCGTTGATCTTTGCAAGTGATATCAATATAAAAATCGAAGAGCATTGAACGGTGATCACATTGAAACAAACGAGGCTCAATTCCGACCTCATTTGACCCCTCAAACTTATGCACGAAGTTGATCAAAAAATGAGAACTTCGCATGGAAAAAACCGTTGTAAAAAATAAGCTCCTAGGGTTCGAAACCCCCCCGTGGGGCCCACCGTGTGGGCCCCACGGGCCTGACGCACGTGCAGCTCATAGGACACGTGCATGGTATGTGCCCCGCGGGTGCGTGCCAGCCACGCGTCGAAGCGGTGTGTCAGGCACCCTGTGACGCATATCACAGGGCACCACCTGGCACCCTTTTGGGGCATGCCAGGGTGCCTCTCAGGCACCCCTTTTTGGGTGCTTTTAAATAGCTGACCTGGCCCAATGGGCTGGGCCTTAGGGGACCTTCCCCTTCTTTTTTTCGTTTCCTTGTTATTAAGTCATTCTTTAGCCATATTAGGCTTTGACCCAAAAACAAAAAAGATGTCTAGGACATTCCTAGACATCTCATGAGCTTGTTCCATGCGTACATTTGTAAAATATATCGGTAAATATTTTAAAATATATTTTATCACCCTTTTGCATCATATGTAATATTCCACATCTCTATCGCAAACTATTTGCGATATAAATAATTGCAATGTATATATCGTAAACTTTTTGCGATACATTTAATTCACATACATCATATGTATAATCTCCCTTAAGACTTCATATTACTTGACGAAGGTCTCACTCTGTGTGAGACCCTTCTGACTGACCCTACAATAAGTGGGTCTCGAACCCTCAGATGGCAGTGACCACGAGCAGTAGGTGTCGTACCTGTTTCGGTATTATAATTATGTGGCTAACTCATTGACATGAGTATATTCGGCACCAACCTGACTGTGTCCATGCTGAAAGCCACAGTTTTAATCCCCTCATCAAAACTATGTCACCTAGTCAAGTCTAGGGTACGGTAAAACTGTCAAACCTAATATCTTGAACTCATTTAGTCTCCATCGGTCTTTAGTCAAATAATGTTGGACTTCTTCCAACAAACTTTGGCCAATGTTTTTCACTTAAAACCGAACCAACACATGCGACACTAACTCCCGATAACGGGAGAGACGAATTCTCTCTTGGGCATTACTCTATGTAACGACCACTTTTCGTTGTACGTTGTTCGTGCACGTGCTTTTGACCGTGCACGTGTTTGTTATAGACTCCGTTTGTTTGTGAACACTTTAGTGTGATATGCCGATGTGAACGTCTCTGAGAGTATTAAATAGTGTCACTAATTTGGAACGACGGTTCTCGAGTCGTTTTCTCACAATTTAATCTTACTCGATGAGACGTGGCGATTCTCACTTTTGACGGGAGACGTTTCTATTTTTAGTTTCGTCGTCCGATGTCGAAATTGAGATCCGTCTTCTTAGTTAGCTCACTTTCGTCACCACGATCACCCCGATATTTATTTTATAATTTTTGGAGTTCATTTGACCACTTTTATATTTTTAACAAGTTTTATATTATTTTTAATAATTAATTTTTAAATTATTTTCGGACAAATAAAATTTATTTGAGTTTTAAACGTATTAAATAATTTTTGAGCCAATTTCCAGCTCATTTGGACCAAGTCAAATCCTAGGGTGAGTTGGAGAAGTTGAATTTCAAATTTTAAATTATTTTAAACTTCTAATCCTATTAGATTTAGCCCTAGACCAAGTCAACACATCTACACTATATAAACAACCTCTAGGAAGACCTATTTTCGCAAGAAATTAGCCCTAGCCTCTTCCAAAACCTAAATTGGACGTTGCGACGATTCGTCGCAACGTTGCGACGTTCAGCCACCGCACCGACCGAGAAAACCACCGCAAATCTCCCGCTCCGACCGCTAGCCGCTCCGCACCCAATCCCGCTCCGCATCGCAGCGCATCGCCCCGCTCCGTTCCCTCGGTCTGACCGAGGGCTTGGCCGCACCCCGCTCGCGTCCCCGCTCCGCACAGCGCTCCGCATCGACCTCCGCCCCGTTCGCTTGCCTCCGCTCGCGCCTGACCGATCGGGCCGCCCGCACCGACCGACGTTTGCAACGCTGCAACGTTGCAACGTCGCAGCCCTCGCATCCTAGCGCACGACCGACCCGCCCTACCGCTCTGACCGAAGGAGGCCCCCGCACCCGCTGCTGCGACCGACCCAAACGCTGCACAGCCCCGTTTCCCCGCAGTGACCGAGAGATTTCTCCGCATTGGCTGTGTACGACCGAGAGCAACTCGTCGCAACCCCGCATCCGTCGCACCACTTGCCTCCGTGGGCCCCCCCAAGTTCTCCAGAGGTATTGTGGGTCCCCCAAAGGTCCCTAGGACTACTGTGGGCCCTACTTAGGTGCGTTCTCTTTGACGACTTGCCGCGTACGACGTCGTCGCACGTCGTAGCCCATCGTCGCACGTGCTAGCTTTAGAATCTGGAATCGTCACCCGGGTTGATTGCTCTGAAATTTCCAGCGAGGAATCTAATTGGAATCTGGACTTGGAGCGCGATCTTTTATTCCAACCCCCGGCGTCGCTACCTGACGCCGGTGTAGCTTTCGCGTCGTGTTGAGGTAACGCTTTGCACCCCTAGGACCTCCAACCCAATGCATTCTAATCAAGACTAAAATCAGTATTTTTAAAGTATTTTAAATGTTTTAAATTCACTAATAAAGATTAATAATATGGACTTTAGGCCGGTGGACTTGTGCACGTAGGATAATTATGATTTTTGGACTCTTTGGACGGTGTGCTCAGACGTCGTACTTGCAGGCAAGTGAAACTTGCCAACTCCTGTGTAGGGCCATGTTTTTAGGCCACTTCCTTGCTTTTAGCGTAAAAGAGACTAGTCAGTGAAATGATAGCTGGCTAGACGCCTACTTGATCTAGTTTGACAACGAAACTAGATCTGTCACCTAATTGATCTAACTTGACAACGAAGCTAGATCCAACCCTTAAACTTGTTGTTCATGCATACTAAACTGTCGCGTTTACTTTTCTTATCTGTACGCACTTTTAACTGCCATGCATTGCATCTTACATGTCATCCCAGTTGATTGTTGCATTCATAGCACACGCTACAATACTTGTACTCCTTGAATACTACTTCCGGGGAAACGGGCCTCATGTGTTGGTCAAAAGCCAATGCCCGGTTTCCCTGGACCGGCTAGGTGCACCCCTATGCCATACTTGTTAAAAACACTTCCTGGCTCGTGATCCAGAAGCGAGCATTACCGTTCGGGGGTAAGGCCCTGGCTCGATACACGTGGAGGGGTAGGGATAAACGTTCACGTGAGCTTAGGAGTGGCCTGATCAGCCCTCTAGCCAAAAGACGAAATCTCTGTGCACGAGGTGCTTACTTTCCTTGTCTTGTACTTGTCTTGTGAATGATTCATGTAATACTTGTCATCCATGCCATGTTTAAATGCCATGCTCGTACTTTACTTTATGTTACTTTACTTTACCTGTTGCACTCATACTTTAACTGCCATGTCATTGCATCATGCTAGAACTGCTAGGCTGTTTTACTTTTACCTACTTTCAGTTTCCTTGCACAAGTCTCTTGTAGACTTGCTGACATGTGCCCCTTGCTCTTTTGGGTGTCACATGTTAGACCCTGAGCCCGAGACCGTTGCTGTGTACGTGGTGTTTTGCTGACGCTGAGCCTGAGTCCATGTCTGCCCAGGAGGAGTTTTGTGGACACCGGTGACCTTTCTTGGTGATTTTGCTGAGTTTCTTTTGTTTTAGGATTTGTTGTTAGCTGACGGTGCGTGGCACCTTTGTTTTGTACGCTGTACTTTTGTTGGCCATGTTTGGGCCTTAGACTCTCTTTTAGTTCAGCCTGGTGGCTTTCCTGCGATGTTGAAATTTATTATTATGGATATTCTGAGATGTTTCTTTTATCTCTTTCGTTATTATTATCTTTGTTTCGTTTCGCGTTGCAAGGACCTGCAGTTTTAAATTTGATTGACGCTTATCGGACTTGCAGCTTTGTAGCTTCAAGTCTGAGCGGACCTTCTCATGCTTCGCCTCCACGTTTTTGGGAAGCGGGGCGTGACAGGTTTTATTGGTGGCCCATGCAGGTACAGTCTTGCAATTGCGAATTAACGAAACAACGATAATAACGGAATGTCCATTAAATAAATTGCAACATCCGAGTCATAAGCCCTGAGTCTAGTCGTTTTCTTATGACACTAGGTGATAAGAAGGCTTAGTTAGACGTCTGTGCTTGCTAGTTAGAGGCCCTGATTGTAGTTAGACCCCCCTTCTAGCAATCGACTTAATCGTCGTAGGAGTTACCTTAGTGGTTATTGCCTAACCCTGACCATATTAGACCTCTAAAATTTCCTTTTGTCGTTCGCTTGGGTCCATCGATTTCGGACCAAGCTGAACGCCTTTCATTACCGTCTAGCTCCTTAGAAAGTCTTAGCGCCTAGTTCCTAATCTTTAGTTGGTCGACCGTAGGAGTCTCCGTAGACTTTCCTGATCCATATCCTAGGCGTATGTATGATTTGATCATCCGACCAATTTCCTTGCCTCGATTCATGAGATCGCCTCATGACGATCGTCGTCAATTTTCAAACATCTCCATTGCAAAACTTGAACCTTCTGAAAGAATTTTTCAATCTTCTCTTTCACTAAGTTTAACTTTGTTCAAAATTTTAATATACTTCATACTCCCTCATTGATTTAAGTTTTTAAAACGTTTGTCGGAATTTTTGAATACTAGCTTATAGTATTTTCCCAGCCTATGTTTTTCGTATTTATGCAAATGCGTCGTCCCTTCATATATTAATTTTATTGTGAATCGTACTTTTATTCAACTTGTAATTTTCCCTCCTGATCTATGCCATTCATATACTTTTCAAGACACATGGAATTTCAGCTTTCAGCAAGTTGGTCTTTGCTCGTCGTTCTCGCTATTTCAGATTTTTGCAAAATTACTATTTCCATAACCACTTCCTGATTTAGACCCTCCATGATTTGATTTTAAAGACTTGCTATTCGATTTCGATAATTCTACTACTAAGTTAATATTATTTTTCCGTGCATCATACATACTTTCAACTATTTTTATATCCGTGCCAGACTTGTTGTGCTCGTATATTAAGAACCTTATGTAAATCAGTTTCTCATTTCTGGCAAACCCTGGTTCTCTAAAAAGTAGTTTCAATGTTGGTTATTTTAAATTTTCCATAGCCTAAAAGTTTTGAAAGCATTTAATATGAGTTTAAATTCTTCCGTTACTTGATTTCATTCTTGACTTTCCAAAACTTTTTTTGACAACATTATATTAAATTACTGACGTATAAATTTTCTAAACCACGTCCTTAATATTCGTGTAAATGATTTTACTTCCTTTATGATGATTTTTAAAACCAATAGACCATTCTCTCTTATTTTTAATGTTCGACTCAAATTTATTTTGAACAACTCGTTTTATCGATCTCCAAATATTTCTTTTCAGACTGGGATTTCAACTTTGGAAGAACGACAGTTTTCAAAATCCACGTATTCACCCTATTTTCTTTTCTGTGTTCTATTTAAGCATCACTACATCTCCTTTTCTTTCAATCTAAACATCACCATTGAGCCAATGTTTTCTCTAACCTAGCCGTCTCCTTGTATTCGTCCTATCTGAACTCGTGCTTATCGACCCTTCCCTCGTCACGCTCTCGACCTCTCTTTATTGCTTAGACCTTAGGGTCCGTCAATGTCTGTGTCAACCCTTAATTGTTAGTAGGCCCTTGGACCTTGTGAGGTAGTCGTAGTGCACGTACCTAAGTGGTGTACGTGAGCTTGAATGAGTATAACCCCATAGTATATTAATGTTTGCCTATTGTGTGATATATACGTACTCGGAGTTATTCGTGATAGTATGAAGTTGTTGTGTGTTAGCATTTATATATTTGTGTGTAGTTAGCTATACTATACTAGGGATGCCTGTGTATATAAGAGTTAGGGTTGGAATGTCTAATGGAGTGTAGGTAGTTAGAGATACGTGTAATGGTTGAAATAAAATGATTGGTAAAGCTATGTGTAAGCTAGGTGTGATAATAATAGGTGAACGTATAGATAAGAAAGTAGGCCTATTGAGTGACCCATATATTAGTATGTATGAGTATGTGCTCGTAGGTAGATATGTAAGGTGTTTAGACGTAAGTAGTTAGGTTTTGTTGCCTGAGTATATACGTGATATACATATGGTAGTAGAATTATAAATTTGATTGGTATTGCTTGCTCTTGCGGGATGTTGCATGCGTGCATACCGTGAGGTATACACGACTATTGCACATCTTAATTATGTACGTATAGATGTGTTAGTATACTAATTATAGGTAGTAGGCTATGGTGTGAATATATATGTTACGTGCGTGTGACTATACGATGAATACGTATGCATGTATTAGGGAGTGTATTATAAATATACGTGTGCGGATGTCTGTATTACTATTATTATGGTATATAAATTGATTTAACTATGTGGGTGTTACCTGACTAAATATTAAGTGTGATTGACTTATGGAATGTATATGGTGGTATTGGTAGACGAATAAATTATGGGGTGGTATTGGTATAGGTATGAATGCCGTGTTACGTATATAGAATATTCTGATATATGTACTGAGTCTCACTCAAGCTTGAGTAGGTTTACTCTAAGTATATTGAATGTATGTTTGTAGTTGAATATAGCAATGCTTGATGTATGCATAGTGATAGAAGTGTGTGTGCCTGGTTGTGTTACGCACATGATTATGGGTCGCTATACCAGTATATAGTTATAGGGTTGGTCTTGTTGTATAGTTATTTACTAAGGACTTGCCTGTGTGAACGTATGTGTACTAGCTAAAACTAGGTGTGTAGGTGTGGTAGTTATATACTAATATGATTGGTATACGTGAATGAAAAGCTAGCGTGTATGGGTGTGCACCATGCACGGGTAAGTATGTGCTTAGTTATAGGAATTGATGACTATGATATATGTGGCGTGTCGTAAATACAGTTATAGGACCGTATGTGATGAGAATATATGGTGAACTATTTGCATGTATTTGAATGACTACATATCGTGAAATTATAGTAGTGGTGAATGTATATTAGATATAGTGAACTTGATTTAATAATGGTATGGTGTGACTATATGTGTTGAGATGTTTGGTATTGGATGAATATTAGAGGGTAGTATACCATTGATGTTTGTGCATAGGTAGCTATCTATACGTAGAGCAATGAATGTATTTGCTAGTATGAGATCATACCTATATAAGTAACTGAACTATTGTTTTGTGAGTAGCAGTTACATAAGGGATGTATGTGTATATACATGATTGAAATACATGTATGAAGTTGACTGACTATAATAGGTATAAGTTTATAACGTACGTGAATATAAATATATACGTGTTGGTAGTGTTAATGTTTGACTACCTAGCGCGTATATGAGCACATGTAATGACTATACCTAGTTTGAAGTATAAAGTGACTTGATTGGGGTAGTTACTAGAGTGACTAGCTATATTAGAAAGTCCGAGGACGGACTTTATTCTAAGGTGGGGAGGATGTAACGACCACTTTTCGTTGTACGTTGTTCGTGCACGTGCTTTTGACCGTGCACGTGTTTGTTTTAGACTCCGTTTGTTTGTGAACACTTTAGTGTGATATGCCGATGTGAACGTCTCTGAGAGTATTAAATAGTGTCACTAATTTGGAACGACGGTTCTCGAGTCGTTTTCTCACAATTTAATCTTACTCGATGAGACGTGACGATTCTCACTTTTGACGGGAGATGTTTCTATTTTTAGTTTCGTCGTCCGATGTCGAAATTAAGATCCGTCTTCTTAGTTAGCTCACTTTCATCACCACGATCACCCCAATATTTATTTTATAATTTTTGGAGTTCATTTGACCACTTTTATATTTTTAACAAGTTTTATATTATTTTTAATAATTAATTTTTAAATTATTTTCGGCCAAATAAAATTTATTTGAGTTTTAAACGTATTAAAGAATTTTTGAGCCAATTTCCAGCTCATTTGGACCAAGTCAAATCCTTGGGTGAGTTGGAGAAGTTGAATTTCAAATTTCAAATTATTTTAAACTTCTAATCCTATTAGATTTAGCCCTAGACCAAGTCAACCCATCTACACTATATAAACAACCTCTAGGAAGACCTATTTTCGTAAGAAATTAGTCCTAGCCTCTTCCAAAACCTAAATTGGACGTTGCGACGATTCGTCGCAACGTTGCGACGTTCAGCCACCGCACCGACCGAGAAAACCACCGCAAATCTCCCGCTCCGACCGCTAGCCGCTCCACACCCAACCCCGCTCCGCATCGCAGCGCATCGCCCTGCTCCGTTCCCTCGGTCTGACCGAGGGCTTGGCCGCACCCCGCTCGCATCCCCGCTCCGCACAGCGCTCCGCATCGACCTCCGCCCCGTTCGCTTGCCTCCGCTCGCGCCTGACCGATCGGGCCGCCCGCACCGACCGACGTTTGCAACGCTGCAACGTTGCAACGTCGCAGCCCTCGCATCCTAGCGCACGACCGACCCGCCCTACCGCTCTGACCGAAGGAGGCCCCCGCACCCGCTGCTGCGACCGACCTAAACGCTGCACAGCCCCGTTTCCCCGCAGCGACCGAGAGATTTCCCCGCATTGGCTGTGTACGACCGAGAGCCACTCGTCGCAACCCCGCATCCGTCGCACCACTTGCCTCCGTGGGCCCCCCAAGTTCTCCAGATGTATTGTGGGTCCCCCAAAGGTCCCTAGGACTATTGTGGGCCCCACCTAGGTGCGTTCTCTTTGACGACTTGCCGCGTACGACGTCGTCGCACGTCGTAGCCCGTCGTCGCACGTGCTAGCTTTGGAATCTGGAATCGTCACCCGGGTTGATTGCTCTGAAATTTCAAGCGAGGAATCTAATTAGAATCTGGACTTGGAGCGCGATCTTTTATTCCAACCCCCGGCGTCGCTACTCGACGCCGGTGTAGCTTTTGCGTCGTGTTGAGGTAACGCTTTGCACCCCTAGGACCCCCAAGCCAATGCATTCTAATCAAGACTAAAATCATTATTTTTAAAGTATTTTAAATGTTTTAAATTCACTAATAAAGATTAATAATATGGACTTTAGGCCGGTGGACTTGTGCACGTATGATAATTACGATTTTTGGACTCTTTGGACGGTGTGCTCAGACGTCGTACTTGCAGGCAAGTGAAACTTGCCAACTCCTGTGTAGGGCCATGTTTTTAGGCCACTTCCTTGCTTTTAGCGTAAAAGAGACTAGTCAGTGAAATGATAGCTGGCTAGACGCCTACTTGATCTAGTTTGACAACGAAACTAGATTCGTCACCTAGTTGATCTAGCTTGACAACGAAGCTAGATCCAACCCTTAAACTTGTTGTTCATGCATACTAAACTGTCACGTTTACTTTCCTTATCTGTACGCACTTTTAACTGCCATGCATTGCATCTTACATGTCATCCCAGTTAATTGTTGCATTCGTAGCACACGCTACAATACTTGTACTCCTTGAATACTACTTCCGGGGAAACGGGCCTCATGTGTTGGTCAAAAGCCAATGCCCGGTTTCCCTGGACCGGCTAGGTGCACCCCTATGCCATACTTGTTAAAAACACTTCCTGGCTCGTGATCCAGAAGCGAGCATTACCGTTCGGGGTAAAGGCCCTGGCTCGATACACGTGGAGGGGTAGGATAAACGTTCACTTGAGCTTAGGAGTGGCCTAATCAGCCCTCTAGCCAAAAGACAGAATCTCTGTGCACGAGGTGCTTACTTTCCTTTTCTTGTACTTGTCTTGTGAATGATTCATGTAATACTTGTCATCCATGCCATGTTTAAATGCCATGCTCGTACTTTACTTTATGTTACTTTACTTTACCTGTTGCACTCATACTTTAACTGCCATGTCATTGCATCATGCTAGAACTGCTAGGCTGTTTTACTTTTACCTACTTTCAGTTTCCTTGCACAAGTCTCTTGTAGACTTGCTGACATGTGCCCCTTGCTCTTTTGGGTGTCACATGTTAGACCCTGAGTCCGAGACCGTTGCTGTGTACGTGGTGTTTTGCTGACGCTGAGCCTGAGTCCATGTCTGCCCAGGAGGAGTTTTGTGGACACAGGTGACCTTTCTTGGTGATTTTGTTGAGTTTCTTTTGTTTTAGGATTTTTTGTTAGCTGACGGTGCGTGGCACCTTTGTTTTGTACGCTGTATTTTTGTTGGCCATGTTTGGGCCTTAGACTCTCTTTTAGTTCAGCCTGGTGGCTTTTCTGCGATGTTGAAATTTATTATTATGGATATTCTGAGATGTTTCTTTTGTCTCTTTCGTTATTATTATCTTTGTTTCGTTTCGCGTTGCAAGGACCTGCAGGTTTAAATTTGATTGACGCTTATCGGACTTGCAGCTTTGTAGCTTCAAGTCTGAGCGGACCTTCTCATGCTTCGCCTCCACGTTTTTGGGAAGCGGGGCGTGACACTCTCTATGCATGCTTCAAGTGTCACCATACCAAAGACCTTTCGACAGGCCTTACCTTGAAGCTAGGTCAGAAATCTAAGTGACACCGTTCATATACAGGTTCGTACAATGACCTCAAGTCTAAGCACCAACTTGTCGATCATCACTGAGAGTTATCACTGACAGATTAGTTATGTTAACCATGTGACAACTCTCGTTGGTTCGTTCAGTGAACTTATTCTCCAATGAGCACATGTGTCTCGTCTCCGACTTCGCCAAGTCGAACGATCATGAGATCTTCGTCACCACTCCATGGTGAAGACAAAGACACAATGATCTATCTAATGTTTCGATATCCTTATCTCGAAAAATCTACGACCACGAACGATTTCAGACTTATGCTACTAATGGTCAAACAATTCTCCATGATCGAGATCCTAATTTCGATACTTGTTTAACCTCGCATTAAGTCTCTGGACTTTACCTAAGTTTTAATGTCGCCTACATTATTATTAACTTAGGTAAATTGTTACCAAGCCGCTTAATATTATTTTGAACAAGACGTTTGGACATGCACACAGAGATAAATTGCCTCGAAGGCATACCCATCTCTCAACATCTTCCACTTGCACTTACGCCCGTTTATCTCTGTATCTCATTCCTCTTTTACGCATAAGTCTCTCTAGACTTTATGTGGTAGAACCTTCGTGGGTGAATCTGATAAACCGTCTTTAGTATAGACTTAAGGAATTTCTATGTTCATGTTAGACCACACATTTGAATCTCATCCAAATAATTACCTTGGTCTTTTGGAAACTAAAACCTTCGACTTGCCTGGATCTCATCCAGTCGATCGTCCTCCCTTGACACTTAACACAATATCATGTATGTATCTTGCGAGAATAATCATTGGCCATCAGCACTGTTCATATTATTTCTGATATAGTGTCAAACTCTTTAACTACTTTGTCAAAATATATGTTCTGGCTCCTTGATGCCTCACATGCTTTTATTTGCTCCCACTGACTTTGAAAACTCACTGGCTGATTCATATAAGTTTGTTCTTCAAAATAATTTTTCCAGTTTTCATGGTCACTATAAGCATTTACATCAAGTCTGATCAGAATAGATTTGTACACAGCCGTTGGCGAGAAAGTATCTTCACAATCCGTTTATAGGAGATCTGATAATAACCTTTCTCGACCAACATAACTTATACTTCACTTTTTTATCTGCATTAATATTCTGTCTTGAAGATTTAATTGCAACCAAATGGAACATTTCCCTTGGGCACGTCCTCTAAGGGGCATACCTTATACGTGCAATGACTTTTTACAGATCGCATCAAGCTATTTTCAGAGTCCTACTCCAAATGTCATCTTGGAAGTTGTATAGGCCATCATCAACTATGATGTTTTACTCGACTCCTGACGTCCCCCCGGTTTTGTGATCATGCAAGTGTGCAATTGGATTGGGGGGAAACCTGATTTAAAATATTTGTACCGCAAGCGCACGGTGTTGTTGTGTGGCTTGGGGGTCGAACACAAGGAGGCATGGTTGTGCTTGTTTCTAAGAGGAACCAATTCACCCAAGGGGTGAGCTAACCCGAATCGATAGATGGGTTGTCACGAAATGTAGATACGAGGTTAAACAATATAAAAGGAAACCTGGGACTTCGGTTTACATCCTATCATGTGTTCTCGCTATTATGCCCTACGGATAGGAATACGATCGGAATTAGGGTTTAGTGGTGAGACGTTGCCTCTAAGAGTGATATCAGCGTCCCACGGGCCCGATATTCCGGTCGGTGCCCAGGATGATACGCCGGACTACCCAGTTTCGGTCAGTGGGCATTTCCATGTCCATTAACACTGACTGACTCTGGGAGCACTAAGCTCGCAATGATGGCTCCCAACATCTCATCTTACCGCTCCTGCACGCTAGGATTCGATGTCTACGCTAAGGGCACGAGGTATGGCTAGGGAGTCAACCGCCAAGTTTATTCCCCCTTGGCCCAACGGTCTAAGGCGGTCTTTTTCCCACCGATGGTAATGAAACACCTTGCGTAACCAATAAATTCCTAATCCCTATCGGAATCCTAGTCCTATGGACGCATCAGGGAGAACACACGAAGGGGTTTCCACCAAAATCCCAGATTTGGGAACTACTTACGCATTTTAGCTAAAAAGCGATATAAACGAAAATCGACCGTAGAAATCATAATCAGGCAATTGAAATGAAGTAGTAGCAATGCAATTAAGATAATATCAAAGTTTCATAAAGATCAGAACACTTACAAATAACAATAAAATTCCAGCCGTCACAATAGGGAAAAAAGACAGAAAAATACACAGCTCTCGTTTCTGAAAACCAAGGACAGTTATATATAGAAAACGACTTCACCCGATCGGTTGAAGAATCAACCGATCGGGTGAGCTGCAATGTTCTTCGGCTGCGGTCTTCAGAAACTTCACACGCTCACGTGACCCGGTCGGTTGGCGCAAGCGTCTCGTCGTTTGGATCTTGCGGTAATCAGGTGAACCGATCGATTGAACAATCAACTGATCGGTTAGAAATACGCACCAAAAGAACAGAAACTTGCGTCGACTTGCGACGGTCAGTGGGCCATCGGGTGAGCTCTCCGGGTCGTCTCTTGGAGGAATCGGCTACAGATGAACCGATCGGGTGAATATCACCCGATCGGTTGGAATTCAGCTCCAAATTCCCGAGAAGTCTGCCATGTTCAACCGGTCGGCGAACCGGTCGGTTGATGCTGCACTTCGCTTCAGCTTGTGTCCAGGCCATGCACGCGTGCATCACCCGTTCGGTTGGCTGTGTCCAACCGATCGGGTGGGGGCTGAAAGATGTCAATCTTCGTCGTTTGACCCCCTGGATCACGCGTGACTCCTCCCGTTGCTCAGGGGACTTATGATATCTTTGTTATGTGTCCCCTACACTGGCGATCTCCTACAAATACACAAAAACACCAAAAAGTGATAGAAAACTAGAAAACACGAGAAAATGGATACGGGACGGCGGAAAATAACGGAAAAACACAAAGAAAACGTGCGTGAATATATAAAATATATACACACGTCAAAATCCTCCAAGCTAAACCCTTCCTCGTCCTCGAGGAATACGAGTGAGAGTAGGAGCTCGGAGGGAGAAAATAGAGAGAAAGAGAGAAAAGGAGAAATCAAAATCCTAAATCGCCCGTCAGGGCCAACAAAATCAAAAATGCCACACCAAGCAAGCAAGCGACAAATCACAACACTCAACCAAAGAAAACGAGTCCAAACAAGTGTTGTGGGCCCACGCGGTGAAGCGTGAGTGAGTGTGGTCGTGTGCTAGCAGACGATGTTACTATCTACAGTGTGCAATAAAGCTCCGTATACACATATCCAAGAAAAGACCCAAATATCGATTCGATTTGAAATAAGCGGCGAATATATAGCTCAAGCATGCATTAGAACAGAGTAATAATCGAATCATATCATGCGTCAGGGACTCCACAACTAGGGACTAGGAAATCACCTCACTATCGCCTAGATAATAGCTAGAAGGTCCATATTCCAAGTATTTTCGAAAACGATGTGGGTTGAGATGATGTGGAGAAGAACACTCGATGCAAATTCTCGCTTCCCTTTATACTCGGTAGGTAGGAAAATATTCACACATGAATTTTTTTTGGGTTTTGGATATATGCATTTTTTGGGTTTTTGGCTATACATATATATATTTCTTTTCTTTTCTCTTTTCTTCTCTTTTTGGGGTTTTCTTTTCTCTCTCTTTTTTTCTTTTTTTTTTGGATTTTTGGACTTTTCGGTATATACATGTGTGTACTCTCCCAAGTGGCAGAACGGTACACGACGAGGGGATTTGCACTAAGTAAAATAAAAAAGAAATTGGATTCCAGACACTTGGGCAAGGGAGATTTTCGTCGCTAATCAGAGCATAGGCTAAATGGGTTATCCTAGTCCTAACTGTGGAATCCCGACACATGCGAAATGAAATATATGATATAAATATAGCATGCATATAGAGGCAGACAGGAGAAGCAAATACCGCATATTCAAATCGAAACATGATAATCTAGGGGTCATTCCAGGACAGGTATATAAATCAAAATCACAAAGTAGAAGCACACCATAAGCTAGACACGACACACGACTCACACAAAAGCAAAATGGACCCACTGTGCATGAAATGCAAGAGGACTCAGCTTCCTATGGTTAGTGAATGTGATTATCGAAGCCATGCTAGGTGTGTGTGTGATTCTGTGGCAATTCATCATTTGGGGTCATCTCTAGGAGAGAGAGGAGAAAGAGGAAAGAAAGAAAAAGAAAAAGTGAAATGCGGGGAAAACAACTCAAAAACGAAGAAAAAGACAGAACGACGCACGAAGTGTGACTCTCCCAAGCTGAAACTTGCATTGCCCTCAATGCAAT